>JARHVA010000099.1:4087500-4162500 GCA_037957365.1 Torreya grandis | reverse complement strand
TCATTGAGAGATTTTGAATGTGATTTCAAGAAGATTCAAAGTCCTAGTCTATAGATTTTACATGGTGTGCAACATCGGATCTAGTTTGTGTGGAGTTTGCAGATTTCCAGTGTGTTGAGTGGTGTTATTTGTAGAATATATTTGTGATGTTATCATATTTTTAAGTGTGAAGATATTTGTGAGTTCTATAATTTATGTAAGTTTTTTTTATGTACATAAATTATTATTTTAATCTATTTTATACAATTATATATTGTGAAGTGCATTATGTACTATTTCAAATAATAATAATAATAATAATAATAATAATAATAATAGTGTATGTACATCAAAGAAGTGTGATTTTCAAGAAGAATTTCAGATTTGAGTCTTGTTACTAAAGTTTGAGTTTAGTTTTATTGTGTATTTGGATTATTTTAGTAAATATCTCATTTGGGATATTAAAGTGGTATTAGACCCAAGATCTTTCCAGCCTGTGAAGATTTATTTTACAAATTTTTTGTTGCATGAAGCATAGTAGGACTCTTGGAATTTTATTTTAGGACTACAAAGCCCAAGTCTTTTCCATAAGATAGAAAATAAGTAGTATATTTCATAATTTCTATGTTTTATATTAATTATAAAGAGTATCATAGTCTTTCTGAATATACTAAGGCAACCCTGTCCTTTCATGAGTTTTTAGTTGTGGCAGGGTATTAAGTGTGGAGCCCTTTGGGGATATCACATGGCCATGATGATATGTTTTGGGGGCTTAGAGATTTCCAAGGATGTGGGGAATGAATTTTCAATTTACTCCTCATGTGTGTGAATATTATTAAATGCATATTTAATAATTTTCATGTTGACTTCCATGTTTATTAGAAGTGGGATTGATTTCCTTATTTTCTAGGGAATTAATTATATATTAGATAATTTCCATATGAGTAGAATTATTAAATGATCTATTTAATAATTTATATGATGCATTATAGGAGAAAATTATTAAATATTCTATTTAATAATTTCTATGATTTATTATGCAAGTGGGGTGGACTTTATTTTTACTAGGAGTTCATTATTATCTCTTTGCATTAGAAGTTATGCCATTTGGAGGAAAATGGTGTGTTATTTATT
This sequence comes from Torreya grandis, assembly GCA_037957365.1. NCBI lineage: Eukaryota > Viridiplantae > Streptophyta > Pinopsida > Cupressales > Taxaceae > Torreya > Torreya grandis. The sequence goes on along the minus strand of JARHVA010000099.1, from coordinate 4,161,387 downwards.
AGTGGGGCTTGAAGAGAAGATTTTTTAGGTGGGAATGGCATGTTTCTTAGGTGGATAAGGCCTATATTGATGAGGATGTCAAGTTTCTCCTTGGGGGATGGATTTCTACATCATTTGTTATATATACAGGGTGTGGTGTGACCTTTTAGAGGTTGTTGATGATTTTATTTGTAGGTGTGGCTTTTGAGAGATAGAGTCAAAGTGAAGGTATTTTTAAAAGTATAGGTGTTCATTTACAGGGTGTGGTATATCATCTTGTGAGATACAATATTGTGCAGATGCATGTGAAAGTACAATTTTTTTGTGCATCATTTTCTACATGAGATTTTTGTATCGCTATGAGAGTTCATTGTAATCTTGTTTCAGATTATTGTTTTATTTAAGGGTTTTTTTAATGGATGTAGCCCACATTAGGTGAACTATGGTATATATGTGTTATGTGTTATTACTATTTTTTAATTTTCTCCATTTAGTAAACATTAACTGTGATTTGAGAATTGATTTTGTGATGCATTTCGTGCATAGTTAAATCTGATTTTACACATTCAAAATCTAGTTTATGTGTTTTAAATTAAATATTTTATGGTGGATTAAATCTAGTTTGAATTCACTTTATTCCTAACAACTAGAATCAGAGCTTTGGTAGTGTTTCAACCAAAGTGGTAAATCATAGGAAAGGTTATTAGCTTAAGTGGGAGCTATGTGAGTGGACCAAACATTTTTATGAAGGGTAACAAACAAAAGTCTACAGGGCATTTTTCAATAATCTGAGGGACCCTTTTTAAAAGCCTAAAGGTATGAATTCTCATGAATAATTTGTCTGTGGGAAAGTGATAATCAAATAACTTCATTTAAATTGTCCATGAGAAATGGACCAAGCAAATTGTTTGAAGAAATAATTTTAGGAAAGTGAATGAAGAAAAGGGTTCAAGAGGAAAGCCCGAAGGAAATGAATGAAGAAATATTATCCATGGGAATAGACAGAAATAACTTTGAAAGGAATAAAAATAGAAACAAAGAGCCCAAACAAATGCTGAAGGAATACATGCAGAGCATGCAATGTGGCCCAAGCTCAATTAAATGCATCCAAGACAAGCACAAACATGTAAAAAACCATTAAAGATATTGTTTTTTCCATCTATAATAAGATATATAGTTTGAGACTATAGTAAAGAGCACACCAAATAATAAATGCAATAATCAAATCATTCACATTTGGCAAAGACATGCAGCTGCCTTCAGGTACGACTCTATTAGTTCTAAAAGGGAGACTCAAAATAATAAAGGGCTTGAGGAGTTTAGTGTTGGAAGGTGGTACAAGGAGCTAATATGGAGTTTCAATATTATATACCTAATCTTAATATGGAATTTCATACATGCACTCTTGTTCATCTTATTAATCAAAGTTTTTTTAAATACTTCCAACTCAGTTTTAAGTGTTTGAAGATTGGCGTAGCATCATGCATGAAGAAAATTGAATTACCAAAGATCCATGCATGTTTGATAAATTTTGAAGAATTTAATGTTTATTCTAAATAATGATTATTAAATGGGCTGTCCATCATTTTCAATGCCAAAAAGATTCTCATGCAGGACATAAGTTAGAAGGATATTATTAAAAGGATTAGTTATCTTGGCATAGATGAAGTTGGACTTGGGGTGATGTGAGAGTTGATTTCCTCTTCTATTTTTAGCACCAATATCTTGGATTTTGTATGCTTTTTATATATAAGTTGGTTTTTTTAGCCTTGAATGAGATCCAATTTATGGCAAGACCAGACTGCCAACCTATTTCAGATAAATAAAAGGACTACTTTCATATTCTAAGATGCTGGTATAGTGTATTTATGTACGTGATTTGCATATGTGATAAAATTTTCTTCCTTATCAAGTCTTGATTCTTATCTAGCAGTATAGTTGATTAGATTATGCAACACATATTCTGTGTTTGATGTCTTTTATTTGAGTTCATAGTAGATATAAGTGGTTGGTTAGTGCCTTGAATTAGGGCTATTCCATCATTTCTCTCAAGCTTTGATCATCAGATTAAAAAAAATCATGAAATAATAATGCATAGGAGTCAATTAGAGTTGAAAGTTCAAACTTTTTCTTGTTTAATCAATGTTTTTAGAAGCTCAAATTGAGTGGATAAACCAAAAAATAGGTGTATCACCATTATTAGATAAGATTTCCTTTCAATTTTTTTCTTACCTTTTTCCAGTCAATTTTTAGTGTAGAGTAGAGATCCTAATTGATACACCAAAAGAAGCTAGCCCTTAGAATGTAGAGATTCAATCTGTTGATTAGGCCACCCATAGCCTAGGATTTTTTTCATATTTCATTAGACTATGAAGGCTTAAAACTACCATAACAAGGATACGAGTCTGGTTGACAATAGTTTTTGACATGTTCGATGGGACATAGAAGAAATTATTTGCATATCTGAAGAATTTTTGCAACAATAGAATTTCATCTTCACCAACATCTAGTTGTAGAGCTCATAGCATCATTCAAGTAATTCTTTCATGCCAAAGGTTACTACAAGGTTAGCAAGTAAAGATATTCCTTTTGAATCTATATCATATAAGATATCAAGGTTTAGGAGGGCAAATTTATATCATCAAATGAAATATTTATCTCCTGGGTATCCTATTGTTCTAAGCACTACAATCTTCATTATCCAAATGGCTATCAGAAACCAAGTGTTTTTTCCATTCAATAAAGGTATCCTATTGAATCTAGCCTAGTTTGATGACATTCATGTGTCTACTCTCAAAAGTATCTCATTCTTCAATAGAAAATCAAACAACCCCTATTGAGCACATATAGGATGTAGCTAATCACTGTTCAATCCAAATGTTGTTCAGGGTAATGTTGCTATTAGATTGCTTGTTGATTTCTTCAAAATAAAATCATTATAGTGGTATAGAAACATCTAACTAAACTCTATTTCTACTTGGGATGACTTAGGTGCAGCCTTAGTCAAGTAATTTGAAGACAAATATAATCACCTCTCTTTGGATGAACAGTTAACTACCATAACAAGAGCTCTTCATGAGTTCATGTCTGATTTTAATCTCAGATTCCAAAAGACATGGACTAGGATACCTGTGTTAATTAGGCCATCTCCTGAATATGCATTTTTTTATTATTTAAAATCCCTTAACTCTGACATTAGTGTGATGATGCAATCAATAGGTGGTACTACTTTTCTAGATGCTTATGAGGTTGCAATAAAGGTAGAGAATAGTTTGATACAAGATGGTAAGCTTTCTCCAAGACCTTCAATGCCTATATTTCATAAATAAAGTCCATACCAGCCCCTCAAATGCTTCAAATCCCACCCTTAGCTCATATTCCATCACCTCAAGCTCAAATTGTAGCCCTTACTAGTCAAGCTAGTGAGATAGGAGAGTTGAAAAGCTTATTACAATCCTTTGGAAATGAAATAGTGAAACTCAAGAGACAACAATATCAGGCTAATAAGTCATATCAGCAACAAAATCAAACCACCTATCAACCCTTCAAATATCAAAGGCCTCTTTATCAAGGTTTTAGAGAGAATAGACCACCTTATCAAACACAAAGAGCCATAACTCCCTCTAAACCATATGCTACCCTAGATCCTAATGTTCCTTCCACTTCAAAGGCCATTGTTCCCACCCCACCTCAAAACAACTTGATGTAGGATTCAGGTTGGTAGTCCTTATTGTTCTTAAAATCTATCACTCATTTTTGGGACAATATATGAACTATTTTGGTCCTGCAAGCCAAAATTACCTCTTCCCTTCTCAAAAAATTATTTTAGGCATTCAAATTTTTCATTATTCAAGATTTTTTAGTTGAGCAATTAGCAGGTTCAATAGGTTTAATGGCTTCAAGAGGTGAGCTCTCTCAAAGGAGCAAGTTTCCAACACTTAGGCAATTTCAAAGCTGGTTTAACACCTTGGTTCAACCAAAAAGGTTCATCGGTGAGCTTCAAACAAAGGATTGAACCATTGAACCATTGAACCTTAAACCAAAATGGTTCAAAGGTTCAACAAGTTTAAAGGTTCAATGACATCAACAAGCTTGAAGAGCTAAGCGCTTCATCCAAAGTTCAAAGTTCAACCATTTCGGTAAAGTTCAGTAGCTTCAAAATACTAATTGAAAAGAAGGAAGATTGAACCATCGAACCTTGAACCAAAATGGTTCAAAGGTTCAACACGATTGGTTCAAAGAGATTGGTTCAAGCAGTCAATTGAATGAGCGGAACAAAATATTGAACCATTGAATCATTGAACCAAAGTTGGTTCAATCAGTCGGTTCAAAGGAGTGCCCCAAAGCCCAAAGGCCAAAGTACCCTTGCGAAGGGTGGTGAACCAAGGGCAAGTGCCCTTGCAGAGGGCAAGGAACATTTGCTCAAAGATCAAAGAGAAAGCCGAAAGGGTAAGGTTTCCTTCAAACTTTTTGTCTGAGGAAATTACTAAGTAAAGGAACTGAAAGAATTCCTTTGGAAAAAATTTCCATGGGAGAATTTCACAAAGACAAGCCAAATTATTTCGGCCTTAAGTCTGAAGGAATTCCTTTAGACTTTTGTCTGAAGGAATTCCTTCAAACTTTTGTCTGAAGGAACTCACCTGAAAGGAAAAGCCCCAAAAAAAGTGAACAAGGCAAAGGGAAGGATTCCTTTCGACAAAATGTCTGAAGGAATTCCTTCAGACATTTTGTCTGAATGAATTAACCCAAAAACCACTTAAAGGACCCTGAAGGGCAGGTACCCTTGCGAGGGGCTCTCAGCACCAAGAAACTGGACCTTTCTCAAAGACCCGAAGGGACACCTTCCCTTCGGGGTATTCCATAGAAAAAAATTTGAAGGAATTTCAAGGCTTTAAAGAGACTTAGAAAAATAAAGAAAACAATGGAATAAAAAATGAACTGATGAACCGATTGAACCTTGAACCAAAAGAGTTGAAAGTTCAAAGGTTCACAGGTTCAACAGTTTAAAGGAAGCTCTAGACAAAGGAAGGAAATGGATGATTCCAAAGACCAGTTCAAAGGGATGGTTTAACCAAAGAGCAAGGAAGTGATTGAACCAGGGAAGCATTGAAACCAAGGAACCAATAAATACTGCATGAACTGATGAACTATTAAACCAATAAACTTTCAAAGGTTTAAAGGTTCATGGTTCAATATGGTTCAAACAACCAGCAACCATTGACGTCCCCACGGGTGTCAAATTTAAGGTAATGGAATATCCATTAATTTTCAAATATAGCGTGAAACTTGAAGGATGAATCAAGTGACCAAATGAATAAGATAGCACAAGAACTCCAATTTCTATAGGGAAGAGAGAACAATACAAAAATATTAAAAATATATACAAGGGAGTTATTTCCAGTAGGTGAAACAATCCACCAAGTAGACTTCTAAGCATGCCAAATCAAGGATGCGACCTATTTTTCTCCATAAAGGAAAAGTAGACAGCTGCACAAATAAGAAGGAAAGGACTAAAAGGCCTACACTTTGGAGGAGACATATGAGATGAATTGGCATGCCACAATTAAGGCTGATGCACTGTTCCAGGCATGGCCCCTTGATGGAACTGAAAATGCATTCAAGGCATTGAATGTAGTGTGGGCCGTTCCATGGAAGAAAGCACCAAGCCTTTTCTTGGTTGTTATATATTTTAATCTCTTGTTTTATTAAAAGGAGATCTTTCCATTATAGAAGTGAAACTATGCCAAAATTGAGAGGTAATTACTGAGACTTTGAGCTCAGATTGTTCATCATATTTCTTTGTATGAATGAAAAAGCAAGTTACTTTTAGTTTTTGTGTTGTTATAGCTTGTATCATTTTAGGAGATTGCTCTTATGTCTATTTCCTCAATGCGTTCTTGTCCATTTTATTGAAATAAGTAGAACTAGTGGAAGTAATTGGAAAGGTGTCTTGAAGCCAAATGTAGAGAAATTTTGTGCTGTCTACAATTGCCTTTAGTGTGTTTGTCTATTTTTTGCTTATGTGTAAAGGACCTTGGGATGACTTTGTACCCTCATTGTTCTTCATATTTCACTCTTGGGTAGTCGAGGTGGAGACTTTGTGCTACATCTCAGTCTGTTGGTTACTGCACCCTTGTTACCTGTTGGTTACCCACCAGAAAGAACTCTTGCACCTTACTGCAAGACCACTTCTGAAAGAAGAGAAGTGCCTTCAGTATTGTCACCAAATTTTCTCATTTGTCTGTGAACATCATCTCTAAAAAAAGAGATATGGATGGTGTAGTCCTACCCCTGAGTGTTATTTTTTGCTTATATATATAGTATATAGCTCCTCATATTTATAGGGAAACTCCCCTTGATGAGAGGAGAGATTTGTCCACCTCTGATGTGGTAAACCTGCACATTTAGCTGACCAATCTCCCTATGCTATGGTTAAAGAGACCTATTTTACTCATCAATTAGCTGGTGACAAAATATTCACCCAACAATTTTTTGGTGACTCTGTTAGGGATGTTACGTGTAGTCTGAACCCTCAAGTTTTAAATTGAATCAATCCCTACCCTTATTCATTATATACGCTGGCGACTCTGGTCTATGTCTTATCCATTGTCATTATAGCCTTACCATTTTCATCCTAAATTCACACAACAATTTTTTAGTGACTCCGCTGGGGAAGAGCGCACAGTTTGAATCCTCAAGCTTCAAGCTGAAGTAGGGCCAGTTCTTTTCTATTTTTATTATACAATCTGGAAACTCCATGCTATACTAAAAGCCAGAGAACTCAAGGTGTAGTTGACCCTATTTTTGAGTTGGTGTAGCAGGGTAATTTTGATTTGTTCCCTCCCCAACTTTAAGTTCAACAATCTAGGAGTGTTTCTCCTACCCATACCAGGTCACCAACACAAGGTAAAGCTTCTTTTTATGATACTAGCAGAGCTTTGCCTATACATACTCCACCCAAATTTGTTATCCCCCTTTTCCATAATCAAATCATGGCAGTTTAAGGCCTCTGGGGTAACTCTTTTGGCCCACTCAATTTAACCCCACCTCTACATGAGCTACCACACAGTTCAAAAAAAAAATTCCCCAAATTATTTGGTGATGGAAGAGTTCATCCTAATGGACATATTGCTACCTTCAGCATAGCCTGTGGTGTGATAGGCATGGAGTATGAGGATGTAGTAGTCAGGCTATTTGTGGAAACATTGCAAGGTTCTGTTGCAAACTAGTTCTACCATCTACATGCCCAGACTGTGACCGACTGGAACACTCTTAAAGCTAAATTTGAAGCCAGGTTCAAGCCTACAGAATATGTGCATGCCTTATTGACCTAGCTCACACAGATGAAGAAGGAACTTCATGAACCTATGAGAGATTTCATAGCCAAGTTTGACAAGCTGAGGAATAGGATTCCTACAATTGCTCAGCCAACACCTGAGAACCTTAAATGTTTATTCATCAACTCACAACTACCTAAAGTGAGTTTTACATTGAGATGGGCTGGCCAAATAAACCTTGTTGCTACTTAGGATTTGGCTACTGAGGTAGAATATGACCTTATCTTGGCAAGAAAAATAAGGAGAGATCCTAACAAAGGTAAATCCTCTTTATCTTCTGAGTACTCACCTATAGTCACCACTGATCCAATGGTGCAGAAGCTAGCAAATGAGTTGCTAGCTCTTAGAAAGCAAATGGCGCAAGGGATGTCATCTGCTCCATATAGAGATATATCAAGGTAGACATTTCCAAATCAATCATACCAAGGCCATGCTGCCAGGAATCAAGGGCAGCCAAATCATCTTCCTCCCCCTCAGGGGAAATTGGTCATTGAAGTACCTCCAACCAATTCAACAGTCAGATATCTTGAAGTAGAATCAAATTTTTTCTTCCAGCCTGAGTTAAACCCAGAAGATGACGCTAACCTCTTCACAGAGGGAGAAGAAGAATTAGCTAGCGACTCCAACATTAGTTTCCTAAACTACCAGGATGAACCCAGAAGTGAAGGCAAAATAGTTGATGGAACATAAGCTGTATTCACCCAGTCCAAGAACCAGTCAGCCCAACAATTTGATAAAGAGAAAACAGAGGAGCAACCTCAACTAGCAATTTTAATTGCTAAGTGGGGAACCACTCTGCCTTTCCAGCCAAGGGACCCGGTGATTGTAAGAAAGGTAAGTCCATCAAACATCCCTACACATTCTACTTCAAATTCACAGACCAGTCCTCCCCCTCTCAAAAACTAAAAAGATGAATTCCCATCCTCCATTCTTAGTCCATTTTAGACATTTGACATAATTGATCACATAAAGAAAACCAAAATTCAAATGTCTTAATTTAAATTCCTACAATCTAACCCTGAGTACTTAGATAAGTTGGTTCAATGTGTAAAGAATGAAGCCATCCCTACAGGACAAAAAATTTTGAAGGTAATTCGTGATCCCCCCAAGAACACATCCACTAGGAATAACCTTGTCATTACTCCTTCTACTACTCTTGGGAGGACTGAACCATTTTATGTCTCCCTACTGATAAATGGACACTAACTGAACAATTGCATCATAGATTTCGGTGCATCTAATAATGTCATGCCTGCCAAAGTGGCAGAATCCCTTGGTCTCACACTGACCAAGACATTTGGGAGATATTTCTCCATGGAGAACAAACAAGTGCCACTGCTAGGACAAATCAAGGACTCTTAATTTGTATTTATAGCATTCTTGAATAAGAGAATTAAGATGACTATCCTGGTGGCAGACATCTCAGCTTCATATGGCATCCTTCTTGGGTGAAATTTTTCCAAGGATGTTGGTGGCGAGTTGAGCATGGACTTATCTGTAGCAAGAATCCATGTCAAAGGTATTATGCAGAGGTTGCTCCCTGAGAAGGAAGCAAAATATGTGGTCACTAAAACATCAGCACTTGAAGCTCAAATTTTGTTTGAGTCTTCAGGTATGGGTAATTACTTTTTATCCATGAAAGAAGTCCATGAGGTATCTGATGAAATTCCTGAATGTGTCAACCTTAAAATTGGTTCAGATGGAACAACAGAGGGATTGGTGAAGTGCAGTGCAAGTGTAGGAGAATCTCCTCTTCCAAACAAAGGAAATTTTAAGAAAAAATCAACGTCTGATGAGGTATGGATTCTAGAATTCGATGGCAACTACTTCTCTACCAGTTTTGGAGCTAGAATTGTGTTGATATCTCCTCAAGGAGATATCTTTCCTTCTTTATACAAGTTGCAGTTTAGCAACACCAACAACACAACTGAGTATAAGTCTCTATTGCTTATATCAAAGGCTGCTCAAGACAAGGGCATCACTCTTTCATACCAAAGGCGATGCTGAATTGGTGGTTTGTCAGGTGAGGAACCTATATCAAACCAAGAATGAGAGATTGTGCCATTACCGCAATCTAGTCTGGGATCAAATTGAAATCTTTGATGCTTTCATCATCTCTACCATACCCAGAGAATTCAATGACCAATCTAATGCATTGGTTGTTTCAATAACTCTTTTGGTTCCTCACCCAAACTTTAAGGGAGATAGGTACACTATCAAACTGGTCTTTCAACCAAGTGTGCCTGACAATGTCCATCATTGGCAAGTGTTCAATGGTGAAAACCAAATCATTGCCTTCTTGGAACAAAAAGATAACTTTACACAGCTACACTTCAAAAGCAATGAACCTCAGAAGCTTGAACCAGTCCCTAAATCAAGTTCAGACGTAGGTGAAGAATTCTTGCAACTCAAAGGGAATAAAATCCCAAAAGACCTAGTATCCCTTGAGAAGCTATTTGATAAACATGACAGGGTCATCAAATAGCAACAAATAGATTCAAGCTCCTCTTAGGAGTTTGATCAGGTAAATTTGGGTACCAAAGAAAATCCCAAGATGGTGAACATTGGGAAGTGTTGCACTTAGAAAGAGAAGTTCAAATTTGCTGCTCTACTCTGCCAGTACATGGATGTCCTAGCTTACTCCTATGATGATCTAAAGTCACTCAGGCTTGATGAAATCTGCCATGACATTCCTCTCAAAAGTGATTCAGTGCCTTACAAGCAAAAATCTAGGTAGTACAATCTGAAGATATCAAGTACTCTTCTATCTAAAATATAAAAATGTTCAATGCTAAGATAATTTTCCTAATCCATCATTCCACATGGATTTCCAACATAGTAATTTTGAGGAAAAAGAATGGAAAAATTTGCCTCTATGTGGACTTTAGAAATTTGAATCAATCTTCCTTAAAGGATAACTATTCTATGCCCATCATGGATCAAGTTCTTCAGACGGTGACTGATTCAGAGATGTTATCAATGTTAGATAGTTTCTCAGAATACAATCAAGTTGAAGTTTGTGAAGCAGACTAGCATAAGACTATCTTCACCACACCTTGGGACACCTTTGCATACCAAAGAATGCCATTTGGCTTGATAAATATTGGTGCCACTTTTTAGAGAGAAAGGGACCTTACTTTCAAAGATGAAATGGGTAAGTTCATTGTAGTGTACTTAGATGATTTAACAGTCTTTACTAAGCATCGTCTTGATCATGTGCACCATCTGCAATAAGTGATGGAATGATGCTGCCATAATGGCATTTCTCTAAATCCCAAGAAGTCTATTTTTAGAGTAACAAAAGGAAAACTTCTTGGGCACATTATATCTCGAGAAGGCATAAATATTGACTCAGATAGAGTCAAGTCCATCTAGGAGCTTACTCTACCCACGAGTAAGACTGAAGCTCACTCTTTCTTTAGAAAAGTGAATTTTTTATAAAGGTTCATCCCTAAGTTTGCTGAGAAGACTCACCATATTGTAAACATGATGAAGGGAAAGGCTGATTTCAGCTAGACGGAAGAAGGTAAATTGGCATTTGGGGACATCAAGACAGCTATTTCCCATGCCTCAATTCTAGTTTGTCTAGATTATACCAAAGATTTCATAGTATATAGTTATGTTTCTAAGCACACACTTACAGTAATTCTGGTTCAACCGAACCAAGAAGGTGTGGAATCTCCCATTTCTTTCATGAGATGTTCTCTCAAAGCTCATGAGCTGAAGTAACCAAACATGGAGAAGCATGCTTATGCATTGATAAAGACAATGAAACATTTCCACTTTACATCCTAAATTCACACACTACTGCCCTAGTTCCTGACACCACAGTCAAATCCATATTAACTTAGCAAGAATTTAAAATGAAAAAAGGTAATTGGTTTCTAAAATCTAGGAGTTTGATCTTGTTATCAAACCAATGAAGCTGGTGCAGGGAAGGGGCCTATGCCAATTAATTGTTGATAACCAACAAGAAGAAATAGAACATGGAGAAGAAGAAATTGAAGAATCCCCAATAGTCTTCTTTGTCTCCACCACAAATGAGTGGTATTCAAATATTGTTCATTTCCTTACTTATGGTGAGTGTCCTGCTCCCTTGTCTCATAAGGAAAGAAGGACTGTCAAGTTGAAAGATGCCAATTTTGTCTTTTGGGACAATGGCCTATATAAGAGGAACCTTGATGGAGTGTTCCTTCACTGCGTGGATAAAGAGCAGTAGAACCTTTTTATGTCCTTCCATAATCTAGCCTGTGGAGAACATTTTTTTGCTCCTGTAACTGCCCATAATATTTTTTGAGCCAGGTATTATTGGCCTACTCTATTTCAAGATGCATATAAATGGGTATGAAGATGTGAACTATGTCAACAGTTCATTGGAAGACCCAAATTAGCTGCTCTACCTCTTAAGCCAGTGGTGATAGAAGAGCCATTTCAGCAATGAGGAATCAATTTCATTGGTGCTGTAAATCCATCTTCAAGTTTTGGACATGATTATGTCATCACAGCCACAGATTACTTCACCAAGTGGGTAGAAGCTATTCCAACCAAGCATGTTACTTTAGAAGTAGTGTGTAATTTCCTCAAGGAGAACATCATTTCTAGGTTTGGGGTCCCAACCAAGATTATCATAGACAACACAACTTGTTTCTCTTCATAGGAGATTACTCAGTTCTATTTTTACTATGGGATTACTCTCTCTCTCTCACCCCTCTAATTATTTTCTACAAGGGAATGGCCAAGCTAGGTCAAACAACAAGAACCTGGTGACTATCATTAGGAAGCTGGTGGATGACAACCAACAAACCTAGCATAAAGCATTAGTTGATGCTTTATGGGTAGATAATTCACACCCAAGAGGTTAATTGGTATGTCACCTTTTCAACTTCTGTATGGTCTCAATGCAAAGATACCAATCACCCTGGAGTTGCCAACATTAAAATTGGCTAAGGCAGTCAAAGATCAGACATATAAAAGCTCCATCAATAAAAGGATCACGTGCTTGACTGAGCTGGATGAGCAGTGAACTATAGTGGTGGACTGAATTGTTGCACATCAAGTCTAGTGAAGAAGCTCTTCAACTAGAAAGCAAAGAACCATGATTTCTAGATTGGAGATCAAGTTCTGCTATGGGACAAGAGAAGAGAACCAAAGAGAATGCATGGGAAATTTGATTCCCTTTAGAGAGGCATGTTTACTATCCATCAGCTCAAGGGTGAAAATAGTTTCCTATTGAAGTATCAAGATGGCAGGCCCTTTTCTCTGCCTCACAATGGGCAACATCTGGAGCACTTCAATTCTTGAAGTATCAGATAAGATCATTTGTACATATGTATATTTGTATAGTCTTTAGTTTTATTTTGTGCTTTTCATTTTCATTTTTATTTTGGTGCCCTTCTTTTTTGGGTAGCATGACTCCAAAGCCCAATGGCATACTTAAAGGCACTGGAGATTATGGTTTCTACTCCCTTCAACTGTTCCAAGTTTTCAACTGAAGGAAGTTCCCCAACTAGAGCTAGCTGCTGTTCCCAAAATTTGTCACTCATTTTTGGGACAACATATGAACTATTTTAGTCCTGCAGGCCAAAATTACCTCTTCCCTTCTCAAATTTTTTTTTGAGCAATCAAATTATTCATTATTCAAGCTTTTTTAGTTAAGGGATTAGCAGGTTTAATGGCTCCAATAGGTGAGCTCTCTCAAAGGAGCAAGTTTCCAACATAGGAAATTTCAAGGCTGGTTCAACACCTCGGTTCAACCAAAAATGTTCATCAGTGAGCTTCAAACAAAGGATTGAACCATTGAACCTTGAACCAAAATGGTTCAAAGGTTCAACAGGTTTAAAGGTTCAATGACATTGGCAAGCTTGAGGAGTTAAGCGCTTCGTCCAAAGTTCAAAGTTCAACCGCTTTAATAAAGTTCAGCGGCTTCAAAAGACTTAGTGAAAAAAAGGAAGATTGAACCATTGAACCTTGAACCAAAATGGTTCAAAGGTTCAACGTGGTTGGTTCGAGGAGATTGGTTCAAGTAGTCAATTGAATGAGAGAAACACAATATTGAACCATTGAACCAAAGTTGGTTTAATCGGTTGGTTCAAATAGTCAGTTCAAAGGAGTGCCACAAAGCCCAAAGGCCAAAGTACCCTTGTGGAGGGAATTAAACTAAGGGAAAGTGCCCTTGCAGAGGGAAGGGAACATTTTCTCAAAGATCAAAGAGAAATCCAAAAGGGTAAGGTTTCCTTCAGACTTTTTGTTTGAGGAAATTACTAAGTAAAGGAATTGAAAGAATTCCTTCGAAAAGATTTTTTGCGGAAGAATTTCACAAAGACAAGGAAAATTCATTTAGAATTAAGTCTGAAGGAATTCCTTCAGACTTTTGTTTGAAGGAATTTTCTTGAAAGGAAAACACTGAAGAAAAGTAGACAAGGCAAAGCGAAGGTTTCCTTCAGATAAAATCTCCGAAGGAATTCCTTCAGACATTTTGTCTAAAGTAATTAACCTGAAGACCACCCGAAGGACCTTAAAGGGTAGGTACCCTTGTGGGTGGCTCTCGGCACCAAGAAAATGGACCTTTTTCAAAGACTCAAAGGGACATCTTCCCTTCAGGCTGTTCCAAAGACAAAAAGTCAAAGGAATTTCAAGGCTTCAAAGAGACTTAGAAAAATAAAGTAAGCAATGGAACAAAGAATGAACTGATGAACCGATTAAACCTTGAACCAAAAGAGTTCAAAGTTCAATGGTTCACAGGTTCAACGGTTCAAAGGAAGCTCTAGACAAAGGAAGGAAATGGATGATTCCAAAGACCAGTTCAAAGGTATGGTTCAACCAAAGAGAAAGGAAGTGATTGAACCAGGGAAGTGTTGAAACTAAGAAACTGATAAAGACCACCTAAACTGATGAACTATTAAACCAATGAACTTTCAAATGTTCAAAGGTTCATGGTTCAATATGGTTCAAACAACCAACAACCATTGACATCCTCGTGGGCATCAAATTTAAGGTAATAGAATATCTGTTAATTTCTAAATATAGTGTGAAACTTGAAGGATGAACCAAGTGACCAACTAAAGAAGATATCCTGAGAGCTCCAATTGCTACAGGGAAGAGAGAACAATACAAAAATATTAGAAATATCTACAAGGGAGTTATTTCTAGTAGGTGAAACAGTCCACCAAGTAGACTTCTAAGAACACCAAATGAAGGATGCGGCCTATTTTTCTCCATGAAGTAAAGGCAAAGTGGACAGCTGTGTAAATAAGAAGGAAAGGACTAAAAGGCCTACACTTTGGAGGAGACATATGAGATGAATTGGCATGCCACAGTTACGGCTGATGCACTATTCCAAGCATGGCCCCTTGATAGAACTAAAAATGCATTCAAGGCATTGAATGCAGCGTGGGTCATTCCATGGAAAAAAGCACCAGGCTTTTTCTTGGCTACTATATATTGTAATCTCTTATTTTATCAAAAGGAAATCTTTCCATTATAGAAGCGAAACTGTGCCAAAATTGAGAGGTGATTACTAAGACTTTAAGCTCAGATTGTTCATCATATTTCTTTTTTTGAATGAGAAAGCAAGTTACTTTCAGACTTTGTGCTATTATAACTTGTGTCATTTTAGGAGATTGCTCTTATGTCTATTTCTTGAATGCATTCTTGTCCATTTTATTGAAATAAGTAGAACTAGTGGAAGTAATTAGGAAGGTGTCCTGAAGCCAACTATGGAGAAACTTTGTGCTATCTACAATTGCCTTTAGTGTGTTTGTCTATTTTTTGTTTCTATGTAAAGGAACTTGGGATGACTTTGTGCCCTCATTATTCTTTGTATTTCACTCTTGGGCAGTCAAGGTGGAGACTTTGTGCTACATCTCAATCTGTTGGTTACTGCACCCTTGTTACCTATTGATTACCCACTAAAAAGAACTCATGTGCCCTACTGCAAGACCACTTCTAAAAGGAGAGAAGTGCCTTTAGTATTGTCACCAAGATTTCTCCTTTGTCTGTGAACATCATCTCTAAACAAAGAGAGATGGATGGTGTAGTCCTACCATTGAGTGTTATTTTTTTCTTATATATAGTATATAGCTCCTCATATTTATAGGGAGCCTCCCCTTGATGAGAGGAGAGATTTGTCCACCTCTGATGTGGTAAACCTACACATTTGGCCGATCAATCTCCCTATGCTATGGTTGAAGAGACCTATTTTGCTTATCAGTTAGCTAGTGACAAAATATTCACCCAACAGTCCTCAAATCTCAATGATGCTCAAAACCAATCCTTGGTATCACAAAACATCACTATGCCACAAATGACATAAGAAGAGTTTTATTTTCAAGGAGGTCATTACCAAGATATAATTTGGCATGACAAGGAGAGACTCAATAGATCCAAGGGTAGCTTGATGCCATTAATGTAAATTGGCAAGTGGATGATTATGTTGCTTTTACTCAAGGTGTTGAAACTAACTATACAAGTGGTCAAATTGCAATTTTAACTAGAGATAAAAGGAAAGCCATTGATGAGGATCAATAGATGACAAATGCTTAAAATACTACCAATCTTATTTCTATGAGTACAAAATAATAACTTGCTTCCCCTATAACTCAAAAAAATCAATATATAGAGGTTAGTAAAGTTTATCAACTACTTTTAGGTCGTGAGTAGCCAGTGCTTCAGAAAGTGCAACCAAAGATTGGTGGATCTCATTTCAGTATAGTGGATCATATGAAGAATTATAATATCAACATTATCATGTGGGATTCTCTTTCCATTATATGACAAAAATATATGCTCATCCAAGAGCTTTTAGCTCTCAAATTACCTCTAAAACTGGTTGAGAAAGAAGGTGTTGTCTTAACTAATTCAGATCAGCCAACTAAGAAACAAGTACATCAAGTAAATAGGATGGAAAAGGTGGAAAAATTGAGGTAAAATCAAATAAAACTCCTTTCTACTTTTTTTTATAGTAGGTGATACTTTGGTTCATAACTGTATGGTGGATAATGGAGCTAGTAATACAGTCATGCCTAAGCAAATTGCAGACAAGTTTGGCTTTGTTTATGAGAAAAACGCTAAGGGGGTATTGAAATTAGATGGGTCACCAAAAAATATAGTAAGTATCATCAAGGATCTAAAATTTATATTACATGCTTGTCCCAATGTTACTATTCAGCAGGATGTTGTTGTGGTAGACTTGCCTCGTTACTTTGCTATGTGCCTTTCAAGGGACTTCACCTCAAATATTAAAGGATATTTATCAACTGATTGGACTTATTTTTTATTTAGAACCAGGTATGGTACTAAGGTAATGATTCATTCTAAACCTATTTTACGTTTCCATATGAATACATATATGCCAAGTGTTTTGAACACTAATTATATCATCTTGGATGATGTACTAGAAACTAGTGGAGTAGAAAATGGATCTCCTTTGGATAGAGTTATAGATTTTTTTATTGATGAGTGGGATTCTACTTTTCATGATCATGATCCTTATAATTTTATTGAAGAAAAAGGTCTTGGTGTGTATTTCCTTCATGAGAATGATGTACCAATTCTAGCCATGGTAAAGGATGATGAATCTAGTGAAAGTTTGTGGCAATTGTACTTTGATAGATCAAGGAATAAATATGGTACCAGAGTTGGAATGATTTTAGTTTCTCCAAAAAATAAAATTTATTCCTCTTCTATTAAATTCTAGTTTGGTTGTTCAAATAATGTTGCTGAGTATGAGGCACTAGTTCACAATTTGCAGTGGGCTAAAAAGATGAAAGTCAACACCTTGCAAGTTTTTGGTGATAGTGAATTTATAGTTCACCAAGTAAGAGGTTCAAATTCATGTAATTTTTTAAAAAAAAATCTTACAGGCATAGAATATGGGACTTACTTGAATATTTTCAATCTTTTAATATTCAGGTAATACCAAGAGACAAGAATAAACATGCAAATATTTCGCTATCATTGAGACATAATTTAGTATCCCAATTGATATAAAAAGTGATATAATTTAGTCACATATAAAATTGGTTGTAATGCCCTCTATTCTAGATAATCATGAAAATTGGCAAGTGTTCAAAGATGACAATTAAATTGTGAGATTATTACAAGAAGAGATTGAGTTTTCTTCAAGAAACCAATCAAAGTATTTGCAGCAGTATAGTGATCAGGTTATGTAACTAAGAACAAATAAGTTACCCAAGGGATTGGTCATACTTGAGAACATTTTCAATGGTGATGATGAGTTAAGGAAGGAGAAGTCATCCTTGTCAACAAAAGAAGAGCACTGTGTCAATGTAAAGATTATAGTTGGTAAGAATTTGAATTTGACTAAGGTATGCACTCCTTCACAAAAGGAAGATTTCATTGAGTTATGCACAATTTTTTTGATATATTTGCTTGGAAATATAATTATTTCAAGGGATTTGACTCGAGTTTAGCTCAACACACCATTGAGTTAGAGGCTAAAACTAAACCAGTGAGACAAAGACAAAGTCCCATTAATCCTAAGGTTGAGCCTTTGATGAAAGCTAAGCTTCACAAGCTCATAGAGTCAACTATTATATTGCCAATCAAATACTCAACTTGGGTGGCAAATCTTGTTCCAATATGAAATAAGAATGGTGAGATTAGATTGTGTGTTGACTTTCATGATTTGAATAGGGCTTCACTTAAAGATCACTATTTATTTCCATCAATAAAAAAATTATAGCTTGTTACAGGTTCAGAGAGGTTTTCTTTGTTGGATGCATATAGTGGCTACAATCAGATTTTGGTCAAGGAAGAGAACCAATTTAAGACAACTTTCACAACCAAGTGGGGGATACTTGCATACAAAAAGATGCCATTCATTTTATCTAATGCTAGATCAACTTTTTAGAGAGCCATGAATATGGCATTCCAAGGCCTTCTTAACAAGTTTGTACTTGTTTATTCGGATGATATAATAGTGTTTTTAAAGAGTGCAGATGATCACATGGTTCATTTCAAGCAAGTGTTCTAAAGGTGTAGGCAATTTGGGGTATCTCTAAATCTCAAAAAATGTGTCTTCTCAGTTCATGAAGGTAAGATCCTTGGCCATGTGGTCTCAAAGTATGGTTTGAGTATAAATTCTAAAAGGATAGACTCCATTCTTGTACTCTCCTTGCCTAAGCACAAAAAGGCTATGCAAAGCTTTTTTGGGAAAATCAATTTCATAAGGAGATATGTTTTAGATTTTTCCATTTTAGCTAAGCCATTTATAGCCATGCTAAAGAAGAATTAAAGCTTTAGCTGGTCTAAAGAAGGAGTTAAAAGTTTTAAAGATATTAAGAAGGCAATAGCTAGTACTCCTACACTTATAAATCTAGATTTTAAAAAAGATTTTATTTTGTATACATATGCTAACATGGACACCATTTCAGGCATTCTTATGCAACAAAATCATGAGACTTTGGAACAACCAATAACTTTCTTTAGTCAAGGCTTGGAAGACTATGAAACAAAGTACTCTTTTGTTAAAAAAACACATACTTTTAGTTATAAGGTTTATTAAAAAATTTAGATACTTGTTTTCTAACAATAAAATACACCTGATGGTCTCTCACCCGAGCATTAAAGAGTTCCTTTTGAATAAAGATATAAATGAGAAGAGAACTAGTTGGATAATCAAGGTAATAGAGTATGATATAAAAATTAATGTCACAAAGTTGATTAGAATCAAAGGACTTTGTGAGCATTTATCTCAAGATGTGAAAGAGACTAATTAGGCTATTTTGGTGTCAAATGATGAAGAAGTTGTAGCTAGTCATACCTCACCTTTCACCTAGTTTCATGACTTGGTAAGCTACCTCCAAGATGGTATTTATCCCTCTCATCTAAGGTCTTCAAAAAAAAGATATTTCAGGTTGCAATCAATTATATTCTTGTTTATTGATAGTGTTTTATTCAAGAAAAATATCAATAACATGTTGCTAAGCTGTATAGAGCTAAGCCAAACTCAGAGATTGCTTGGAGAATTCCATGATAGACATGGTGGAGGACATTTTTATATAAGAACTACATCCTTTGAGATCATGAGAGGTGGGTACTATTGTCTTAGTATATTTGATGATTGTCATGCATGAGTTAGGAAGTAAAAATAGTGTGCTATGTTTGTAGGAAAGGTGAAACTTGCAGCTTTACCTCTTCAATCAATTGCAATGGATCAGCGCTTTGTCCAATGGGGGTTGGAATTTAATGGTCTCATAAATCCTCCTTCAAGTTTAGGATATAAATGGATTCTAACTGCTATAGACTATTTCACACGTTGGATAGAAGTGTTAGCATTGAAAGAAGTAAACAAAACCAATGTTCTAGATTTCTATGAAGGTTTGTTTACTAGATTTGAAGTTCCTTCAGCTATTATTTCTAATAATGCAATGACTTTTTTGAGAACTAGGATCATTCAATGGGTTTTCCAACATGGAATTTATCTTAGCATTTCATCAAACTATTATCCACAAGGCAATGGTCTTGTTGAGTCTACAAATAAGAATCTATTGAAGATCACAAGAAGGACTATTGAAGACAATCAGAGGTCATGGAATCTCAAGTTGAAGTTAGATCTATGGGCTGATAGGATCACCTATAAAAAATCAATAGCCAACTCTCCATACAAGCTAGTATATGGTAAGGAAGCAAGGTTACCCATTTCTCTTGAGTTTATTGCTTTAGAACTAATGCATCAACTTGAGTTGTTGGAGAATGAGCCTATGGAGATCAAGTATGTTGAGCATATAGAGTTGGAAGAGATAAGAAATTAGTCCAAGCTAGTCATGGAAATTCATCAAGCATAAGTGAAGAGAGCTTTTGACAAGGGAGCTTCTTCACAAAGTTTTAAAAAAGGACATTTGGTCCTCAAGTGGGATGAGGATAGAGCTAAACTAGGAAGGTAAATAAAGTTTGATTTATTTTGGAGTGACCTATACACAATCTACAATTGTGAATCCCATAATGCCTTCTAGTTTGAAAAGCTGGATGGTGAAGAGCTTCCAATCCCAGTCAATGGGATACATTTAAAATATTACTACTAAGGAGCTAGGCTCCTTTTTTGTTTGTTTTCCTTCAAGTGTTGTTCAAGCACATTAGTTTAGTTCTATTTTGTCCCAAATAAGTGATTTGTTTGCACATTTGCTTTGTTTAGTTAGTTTTATTGTTTTATCTATTTCCTTTCTTATTTTAGAGGATAAAGGTTATCTCATGTCAGGTCAAAATAGAGTTTGCAGTCATGGATAAAAAATTTCATTACTTTGTGAGTCCAAGAGTCATGTAAATAGTTTGGTTCTCAATCATAGTAGGCATGCTTCTCAGATGAGTCACCAAAATATTGACAATTTTATTCCATAAATTAGATTGTCACTCCTACCATTCAAAACTTTGTATATCATGTCAGTTTGTCTTGTGAGTCAGTTATTGGTCCTGAAAAGCCCTTGAAATAATCTATGATTAACAAGTCTTTTTGAGGCATTCACTTTAGTTTTTAGAGGGTTTTTTGTGAGAAAAGCATTATGGAGGCTTCTTTGGGTCCAAAAAATAGGGTCCATCATCAAAAAATCTCCAACAGTCCATTTCAAGAAATCTTAAAGGAATTGGTCTTTCGGGAACAAATTCCTGAATGAATTCCTTCAGGATTAAATTTGGAGGAAATGGGCACTTTTAAAAAACCCAACAGTCTATTTTCAAATTCTAAAGGGTTCTTTGTAGGAAATCTGAAAGGCACTTCTCAGCATAAAGGGTCACATTCTTTCGTAAAAAGACCATTTCAAAAGTTCTGAAGACCGAAACAACTTTTTCAAAGGGTCACCTTTTCTTTGGAATAGGTCACTTTCAATTTTTCTAAAGGTCATTTCAAAAAGATCGAAGGCCTTTTCAACTTTTCCAAAAGGTCACTTGACACTTTCCCAAAGGGTATTTTCCAAGGAAAAGGTACTTTTCAAGGTCCTTGATGGGCTCTTCCCTTTCGGAAAAGTCCTTTTCATTTTTTTTTAAGGGTTATTTTCAAAAATTCCAAAAAACACTTCCCTTTCGAAAAGAATTCTTTTGAGAAAAAGTCTGAAAGAATTATTTTAGGAAAAAAGTCTGAAACAATTCTTTCAAGAAAAAAGTCTGAAGAGAAAAGTCTCGAATAAATTGTTCGCATATATTGAAGACAACAATAACTTGAAGGATATATTTCCAAAGCAATTATTTCAAACATTTTATTTGAAAAAACTTTTCTGAAGGACACTTACAACTTTTTGAAAGGCACATTTTTGGTAGAGGACCATTTCAACTTTTTTGAAGGGCACTTTTCTCAGTAGAGGACAATTTCAAATTTTTTTAATGACACTTACAACATTTTTGAAGGGTCACTTTCCAAGGAAAAGGTACTTTTCAAGGCTCTCTAAGGGCTCTTTCCTTTTGAAAAAGTCCATTTCAAAAAAGCCGAAGGGCTCTTTCCTTTCAGGAAGGTCCATTTTTAAAAATCCAAAGGGTATCTTCAAAAAAGGTCATTTTCAAAGTTGCGAGTGGACTAAACATTTTTTTGAAGGGTAATAAACAAAATTTTGAAGGGCACATTCCAATAATCTAAGGGACCATTTTCAAAATCTTGAAGGTATGAATTCTTGCGAATAATTTATCCATGGTAAAGTAATAATAAAAAATCTTTGGATAAATTATCTATGAGAAATGGACCAAGAAAATTATTCAAAGAAATAATTTTGGAAAAGTGAACGAAGATAAGAGTTCGGGAGGAAAGCTTGAAGGAAATGAATGAAGAAATATTTTCCATGGGAGTAGACAAAAATAACTCTGAAAGGAATATGAATAGAAACAAAGAGCCCAAACAAATGTAGAAGGAATACATGCAGAGCATGCAAAGTGGCCCAAGCTCGATTAGATGCATCCAAGACAAGCATAAACATGTCAAAAACCAATAAAAATATTGTTTTTTTCCATCTATAATAATATTTATAGTCTAAGACTGTAGTAAAGAGCATGCCAAATAATAATGCAATAATCAAATCATTCATAGTTGGCAAAGACATGTAGCTACCTTCAGGCATGGCTCTCTCAGTTCTAAAAGGGAGACACGAATGCATAAAGGGCTTGAGGAGTTTAGCGTTGGATGGTAGTTCAAGGAGCTAACATGGAGTTTCAATGTTTCATAATTAATCTTAATATGGAATTTCATGCATGCACTCTTATTTATCTTATTAATCAAAGTTTTTTCAAACATTTTCAACTCAACTTCAAGCGTTTGAAGATTGGTGTAGCATTATGCATGAATAAAATTGAATTACCAAAGATCCATCCATGTTTGATAAATTTTGAAGAATTTAGTGTTTATTCTAAATAATGATTATGAGATGGGATCTCCATCATTTTCAACACCAAAGAGCTTCTCATGTAGGACATAAGTCCCAAAGATAATATCAGAAGGCTTGGTTATCTTGGCATAGGTGAAGTTGGACTTGGGTGATGTGGAATTTGATTTCCTCTTCTATTTTTAGTGTCAATCTCTTGGCTCTTTTATGCTTTTTCTATATAAGTTAGGTTTTTCAACCTTGAATGAGATTGCTCCAATGGCAAGACTAGACTATGCCAAAATTCAAGTTTTGTAACCTTTTTCAAATAAATAGAAGGACTACTTTTAGATTCCAGGATGCTGGTATAATCTATTTATGTTAGTGATTTGCATATGTGATAAAATTTCCTTCCTTGTCAAGTACTAATTCTTACCTAACAATATAGTTGATCAGATTATATAGGTCATGTTTTGTGTTTGATGTCTTTTGGCTAAGTTCACAGTGGATATAAATGGTTGGTTAGTGCCTTGAATCAGGCCTATTCCATCATTTCTCTCAAGCTTTGATCATCAGATAAAAACATATTCATAAAATACTGATGCATAGGAGTCAATTGGAGATGAAAGTTCAATCTTTTTCTTGTCTAATCAGTGTTTTTAGAAGCTTAAATTAAATGGATGAACCAAAATACAAGTGTATCACCATCATTAGATAAGATTTCTTTTCAATTTTCTTTCTTACTTTTTTGTTATCAGTTTGTAGTGTAGAGTAGAGATCCTAATTTATACACCAAAGGGAGCTAGCCCTTAGAATCTAGAGATTCAATCCATTGATTAGGCCACCTACAACCTAGGATTGTTTCCATGTTTTAGCAAACTGTGAAGGCCTGAAACTACCTTCACAAGGGTGTGAGTCTAGTTGACAACAATACCATTGATACATGTGGAAGACCAACTATCAAAGATAAAATTGGTGGTTGGATGTTTGTAGTTTTGATATTAGGTACTCTCAAACTTTTGTGTTTATTTTCATCTAACTCACCATAAATGATAACAAGTAAAAGGATTGGGGTTGGCTCCCACAATGTATGGATAAAAATCTGTAATAAAATCTTTGTATTTACCATTCTGCCTTTGAAACCTATAAATGATGTAAAGTTGATTCTTTGTACTTATGATGTTTACTAGTAAACCAAGGATTTTCCATGCTATCATTCTTTAGATTTGGTGTAAACTTGGTTATGTTCTTGACAAGATTTCTTGGGTAGAGTAATGCATCAGTAGATAACAATGTGAGCAAGTGGATTGGAACTGTTTATATGTTTTCTCTTGTTGGGGCATTTCTTAGTGATTCATATATAGGGCACCACCAAATATGCACTAACTTTCTCTTGATTTTTGTGGGGTTAAGTTGAATCCATTCAATTCTTTTCTAGGTTTTGGACTAATAGATATATAATTGGTTGATACATTTCCAGACAGGCACTTGCAGGACTTCAAGGTGCATGTGTTATTTTCCCTGCACTTATTCACTTTAGTAAGCATGGAAAACTCCCAAATGAAATTTAATGCACATTATAAGACAATGTTGTAGAGTTTAGATGTCAATTTGTCTATTGTATGGGATGTCACCATGATACAGTGGAAAATACAACATGCAATCATACTAGAGTAATTATCATCAAATTTTGCATTGGAATACTATTAAAAATAAGTGTATTAGTGTAGTAAGATGTCCAAAAAGAAGATGTGGAAAATTCCAAAATAAGGGGACTAATCTGCAGAGCCTATATGCAATGTGAACCTTCAAAAACTTCCTAAAACATATTTTTATTTTTCAAACAGAGTCTAATTCTTCTGGCATTGTCATCACAATGACTCTTGTTGAATCCTTTTGTATGTGTGGATGGGAGTTTAAGATGTGAGCATGGAAAACCTATAGCAATTGGGGTATTTTACTTGTCTATCTATCTTGTGGCTTTAGGAAATGGAGGATACCAGCCCTCTATAATAACGTTTGGAGCAAATTAGTTCAACGAAGAAGATGGAATAGAAGGGCAGACAAAATTAGCCTTTTTTTGTTGGTTATACCTTGCTCTTAACCTTGGTTCTATATTTTCTAACATAGTACTAGAATACTTTGAAGATAATGGCATGTGACCATGAGGTTTCTGGTTGTCTACTCTAGCAGCAATTATCTCCATAATTGTATTTCTTTGTAATGTACCTATATGGGTAGTATTAGGGGTATGCATGTATGTAATATGGTATGTATAGGTGGAGATGCCAACATGTGGCACACATCCTCTTAGTGATTATTATAATCCTAGTGGGACTAGTAGCCATTATAGATTGTTGGCCACTAAGCACACCTTTGTGGGGTTGGTTGACCACTAAGCATACCTTAGTGGGGTTGGGGTCCACTCAACACTACTTAGTGGCTTGAATAGTGCTTGTCCATTGTATAAATATGGGCATATGCTAGAGAAAGGATAACCAAGAAGTCACTTGTAATTGGAGCTTTGCTCTCAAGGAGGTAGCCCCCTCAAAGTGGCCCGCAATTGGAGTTATTCCTTCCTCAAAAAGAATTTGTGTAGAATGGTATGTGTTTAGTCAATATATGAGTCGATTGTTATTGTTCAGTTGGTGTGAGAGTAAGAGGTTCCTAACATTTGATATCAGAGCTCTTTCTAAGGCCATTGTTTTTCCATTGCAATAGAATTTCAGGTCAGAGAGATTGTTTCTAGTGATTTAGTTTATATGTGCATGTGGTGTATAAGAGTTGCAAAGTTATGTTGTTATTCAATTTTATTAGGGATTGATCTCATAACATCTGGGTTTGAACTTGTGAGGTTCGTCACTATTTGCTGTCAATCTTGCAGTCAATAGAATTGTTAGTTGTGACTTCTAGTTATATGAGTGGTTATTCTCTATATAAGTGTGAGATGTTGTACCAGCATCAAAACGAAAACAAAATATTGCATTGAATCTGGTATCATTGTGCAAACGGATTGTGAGTCTTCGTAGGTGTTGTATCTACGATATTCACTTGTCAATTAGTTTTGTATGCATGCTCCTGGATCTGGCGGATTGTGAGTCATCATTCGGCTTCGACTCCACCCTACCATACAATAGTATTGGTCTCATCATCGGAAGTTGCATCGCTTCCCTCCACTTGGCATTGCAGTCTCTATCCTGCTCGGCGTAGCAGTTGAGGTTGTCGTCCTTTGAATCCCTGGATTTGGCATCAAGGGTTTGGATTTCTGCATTTAAGGGATTGAGAGCTCTTTTCGCTCGATTTCAGATTGGTGGCACGTTACCACCATACAACACTGCAACTTTCACCCGATATCTTGGGACGAGCGAACTCAATCCTGCAAAAGACTAAAGAAAATGTGGCTTGACATTCAACTTGGTGAGATATACCTCTGCCGACCATGAACGACTCGGCCTCGGCTCACGGCTTGACGAGTTCTCCTCAATAACGAGCCTACATCTGAGCTCCCTCAACGTCCTCGTCACCTCCTCAGCCGCAACCCACCTCGGCTCGTATAACTCCACAACATCTACATCGGCAGATCTGACTTTACACAAGCTCCTCCCTGCAACATCCCTATCCTGATCTACGTCCACGCCCAGTCTTTTCTTCTTCCCTATGCTTCTGCCGCCGTCCAACCCAGCCTTCAGTGCATGGTATTTTATTCTTCCCAGCTGATACATAGCTTGACAGATTCGGTGCCATTTCCGTTCTCGGTCTCCTTGGCACTTGGCTTCTCCCACTTAGCTATCTTGGCTTCGCCCACTCAGCTGTATCGCCATGACTGCAAGCTTTCCTCACCAAACGCCACTGTATCACCCCCCAAACCGCCTCCAAAATCCGTCATTTTCCCTTGTAACCACTTTTCCTGGTAACCCGCGGTTTTGTTCAAACTAAAGTGGTAATTAATTGTTATTTTAGGTTTTACATAAATGTTTTATCATATGTGTTTAGTCTTAGGTAAATAATCACAAGTCAAAATGGAAATAACTTAAAAGGTAATGCAAAATATGTGGAAGAATTGGTGTTAAGTCATATTTTGGTTAGTATGTCTTTTAGTATGTTCGTGTCATGTGCAACTACTTACGATGTTTCTATAAGTCTTATTGGTTATGTGTAATTTTTAATAAAATCTCTGTAACTTTTTTGAGTCTTCTTAGGGTGATAAGTTGTGACGTTTCATTAAGAAGTATGAGTGTTATAGCTGGTAGTTGTTTTAGTATATCGTTTCGATTAGTATTTTATCATGTCAATTTATTTCACAATTTATTAGGCTTTTTAGTCATTTTATCATGATTGTTTTAGTCGATAATCAATATTAATGTAAATGATGTATTTTCAGTTGAAATTGACGTCTATTCAATTATAATTATAGGGTTTCACATTTTAAATGGAGCATTGATTCAACTTCATCAAATTGATTTAGTTAGAGAATATCAGGGTGAGTTTGACAAACTCGCCAATCCACTTGAAGGCATATATGATGATTTCTACACGGGTTGCTTCATTTGTGGACTTAAGGATGAAATCCGATCTAAGGTTAAAATGTTCCAACCTCAAACCTAGATGGACACCACAAGCTTAGATATCTAAAGACTGTATCCGGCTCTGTAATAATTAGGCACCATGGTTTTTGTGCCAACATCTCAACACAACATCCCCTCTCCAGTCCATCAAATGTCTCCCTGAGGTAGATAAATTATCTCTACTTGCAATTGATTCATGAGAGGTTATTGATTCCATTTTGGATGCACCCAACATGCTCTAGAAGAGTTCAAATAAGGACCAAACGAGTCCAAACAAGCACAAGAAGCACCCCATTAGGCTCTCAAAAAATCCAAGCAAGTAATAACAACACTTGAACCATCCCCCAAAGAACCAGAACAAACATCTAACAAGCCCAAACAAGAAACAAAAGAGCCTAAAAAGGCACCTGAAGAGCCTGAGAAAGTAACAAAAGTACCCAAGTAGGCCACCAATGAGCACAATCAGGGAATCAACGTGCCTATGTAGGCCTTCAATGAGCCCAACCAGGCAACCAACATGCCCATGTAGGGCCCCGACAAATCCAATCCAATGATCATAGATCCCAAGCAAGGAACCCAAGCTTCAAATCCTTTAGAGAACCATTATAAGGGGAATGACATGTACCCTCAATTGGTTCTCAAATCTGACTATTTTATGTACCTTTGTTCTAGGTTTGATGATATGATCGCCAAGCTTCAAATTTCATTGCTCAACTATAACCTCTAGACTGACATGATTCCAATTACGGTTATTCCATACATCCATCTTTATGAACATCCACCTCATGTTCTAGTGATTTTGTTGACATTGTTATTGTACATGCTCCTATCAAAACATAGAAAGAAGAAGTGGACGTAGAAAAGGATGCATGATCATGGCTCTATTTGGTCATCATCCTATTTCTTATCTTGTTTTGAGGATGAAACATTTTAAGGAAGATGAAATGTAATGTATCTATAGGGTTATTATTATGGGTATGAATGTATGTATGTATGTATGTATGTATGTATGTATATATGTATGTATGTAATATCACATGTACAGGTGGAGATGCCGACATGTGGCACACATCCTCTTAATGATTATTATAATCTAGTGGGGCTAGTGGCCATTATAGGTTGTTGGCCACTAAGCACACCTTAGTGGGGTTGGTTGGCCACTAAGAATCCCTTAATGGGGTTCAGGTCCAGTCAGCACTACTTAATGGCTTGAATAGTGCTTATCCATTCTATAAATAAGGGCATAGGCTAGAGGAAGGATAACTAAGAAGTCATTTGTAATTGGAGCTTTGCTCTCAAGGAGTTAGCCCTCTTGAAGTGGCCCATGATTGGAGTTATTCCTTCCTCAAAATGAATATGTGTGTAATGGTATGTGTTTAGTCAATATATGAGTTGATTGTTATTGTTTAGTTGGTGTGAGAGTAATAGGTTTCTAACATTCTGATTGGGACACCAAGATACATACATCACATGCCAGGTGGTAATCTTCTACCTTATATTGGTCAAGTGTTTTTAGCAACAAATCAGAAGTGGAGGTTGAAGCTCCCATCAGATGGTGAGAAGCTTCATGAGCTACCTAGTAAAGAGAGTAAAATCAATGGAAGTCAAAAAATATTGCACAGTGCAGGATTCAAGTTTGTGAACTATATGTATAATCCTACCTCAAAGCTAGCAAATCTTTTATTTGTTTTAGTCTGCATTTATACACCTAAGGTTTATGAACTGTACTCATAGATTGTAAGAATAATTTTGTAATTGTTAATGAATTTGATTGATTTCCATTGTTTTTTTTGTAGTTTCCTCGATAAGGCTGCAATACAAACAAAGGGTGAGAGAGACGAAGGAAAATCCAAAGATCTATGGAGACTTTGTACAATTACTCAAGTCGAAGAAGTCAATTGCATCTTTAGGTTACTCCCAATTTGGTTGTGCATAATTATTTACTCAGTTGTGTTCACCCAAATGGCATCCTTATTTTTGGAACAATGTGCTACAAAGGATACCTCCTTGGGAAGCTTCAACATCCCACCTATTGTAATGTCTATGTTTGATACTTTTAGCATTGCAATATGGATAGTGCTATACATAAGGACATTGATCCCTCTTGGTTTCAAGATCACTGGAAATGCAAAGGGCCTAACTGAGTTGAAAAGTATGGGTGTGGGATTAATTTTGGGCATGCTTGCCATGGTTGTAGCAGGTGTGGTTAATTTGTATAGATTAAAAGGAGTCAACAATGAAGTCCATAGCCCAAGCTCACTCAGCATTTTCTAGCAAATTCCTAAATACGCTTGAATGGGCTTCTGAGGTGTTCATGTATGTGGGCCAATTATAATTTTTCAATAGCCAATCCCTTGATGCACTCCGAAGCTTTGTAAGCACCCTCTATATGACCTCCATTTCACTTGGAAATATGTTTGCAGTTTGTTGGTAACAATTACAATGGATATTACGAAAAGGGAGAACAATCCTAGTTGGATACCTGGAAACCTCAACCAGGGACATATGGATCGTTTCTACTTTTTATTGGCAGCCCTTACTAACAATAACCATAAGCTCGTATAGAGGACCAAGCATAATAACCAAGGTAAGTATGGGATTTGACCTTACTAACAAAGATTTGAAGATAAACCTAACAGATCTTTATCTTGTGAATAGAAACTTGAAAAAAAAACAAGAAACAATCTACTTTACAGTATCTAGACAAAAAATAATATACACAATAGACATACACAAAACATTAGCCATTATCGGCAACATAAAAATGAGAATTGTCTTCTGTGCCCCAAGATAAGATTCAATAAAACTAAGTTTTTTTATATGAGTTCATCAGAAATAAACGTCGTCAAACAAGAACCAAAACCCGCTTCCAAACCATTCAAAAAAAAACATACCCAAAACCTAGATTGGGGCAAAGTTCTGGGTACCATTGTGAACCATTTGATCCATACGGGCATTGACATATGTAGGTGTTTTTTATAGTAAAAAGCACCCAATATCTAGACCCGACGGTGTCCTCTGCAAAAGTTTGTTGTAACAATCCTTTTCCTCAATTTTCGGTTGACCTCCAAAAAATTTAAGATCTATCGAATAAGGCAGGAAAACCCAAAAAAGCATAATGCAAAATAGATCTCTCGCTTCATTGATGGATGTCCATATCCTGCTGTAAAGCTTCAGATCTACATTTGGTGAAACAATCCCTGCAACAAGCTAGAATTATTGTATTCCATTTGATGAAACAAGGTTAATGGCCTGGGAGTCGTGAATAAACACAACAATAATGCAAAAAATTGGATGGAAAGATACAAGCAACTGAGATGCATTTCATCATTAACAAAAATAAAAACTAAATGCATTTTGGGACTATTGCGAATAGTACCAGGGAAGCTTGCCTCAGTATATTAGGGTAATCGAAGAATAATAATAATAATAATAATAATAATAATAATAATAATAATAATAATAATAATAATAATAATAATAGAGATAAATAGTAATTATAAAAAATATAAGAAGAGATGTTAGAGATGAAATTATGATTTCGTCTCCAACTTTTGTCTCAAAACACTCCACGTTGTAGTAGTGGTTAGAAATGGGTGATCTGATCATATTGTTTATGTTCTCCTTCCACAAATGAGAATGAGAATGAGAATGCCATCACCTCGACTAAGGTGGAAGAGCTGCCCCGACTTCCATGCCATTCCTCTACAAATGAGAGGGAGAATGAGAATAAGAATGTCATGCCACAGGCAGAAGCATGAACCTTGATGAGAATGAGATTGTCATTACTCTGCCGCAGGTGAAAAGCATGAACCTTGATGAACTAATCTCTTTTATTGAAGAGCGCTTGAACATCATTGACACTGACAAGGTAATACAATTTATCGTCCTCTTTGTTGATCAAATTTATTTGATGTTTTGATTGTAATGCTACAACCCTCATTAATCATTTTGTTGCAGGGCTAAGAAAGCACGTCTGGAGCAGATGCTTCTATTACATCAGCTGGAGTGTCTCTTCAATCAGATATGGTAGCTACTTCCTAGAGAACGTACTCAAGCGTGTTAAAAAACATGCTTCCCAGGCATTTTCAAGAACAATGGAATACACTCTATTTGTCACTGTTGTGTGTAATATTCGACATGGCACAACACCTTCTAGACTGATAGTTAATGTTACATATTTGATGTTAGCAGATATACAACCCTGACATGCGAAAGACGGTTATTGATATACTAAAATCAGATCCATTGGGTCACGGCGGGGATTGGTGTTGTGGCCTATGTGCTGGACCAAATCGATCAAGTCTCCACAAACAAAACTGATTGTATTCAACTTTTGCGCTACATGTGTCCTTTGGCCAAACACGTCAAGCAACTGGTGGACCGTCTGCCTCAAGAAAAGCTAACTGATGTGGTTGTATTCATTATAAATGGAGCATTTTTCTGTGTTTCACGAATGGATTCCAGCAATCTATCCAAGTATGATTTTATGAAAATTTCTCTTAATTTATCATAGCTATAACACACACTTGCGGCCCATGTCGATAAAAATTTGTTGGTACAGATTTTTTTCTGCGTCAGTGGACAAGGAGGAGATAGAAAGACTTAGATCCCAATTGGCCCACAAGTATTCAGAGTTAATAACGGATGGTTTAGTCCAAATATTGAATTTGATGCCTACTCCTCTCCTTCCATCACAAGGAGAATATTCGGATGCAGGTATTCATTTAATTTTGACGTAACAAGGTATCATGTTTTCGTGCTGGGAAAATAGATACATTAGCACTCTTATCTACATTCACATATTACAATTTCTGTTCTACATAATTTTAGAAATTTATGTTAGAGTTTGTTTTAGTTTGTCGCAGTTGGGATCGATGATGCACAAAATAAAGTTACTGAGTTGTTGCACCTGAAAGATGAATTATTTGTAGTGCAAGCGGATCGTTCGGGAAAGAAGGCGAGAACATTCCCTGTGGAGGAGGGTGAAGAACGAGCGGTGACAGATTTTTGGGGACGGGGGGTCGGCTCCACTACACTGTTCTCTGATTTCACTGATGCGTATTTTTTTTTAAACATATGCAATGTCTTTCATATTGTTTTTTAATTTTAACTGATCGTGCTTTTTTTCTATTGTATATGATGCATGTTTTTCCCTAGTGTACATGTAAATGATAGGTCTCCTTAAAACTTTAATTTTACATATTGTACACTTTTAATTTAATAATACATTTTGGAAACTTCTTGGTGGCCCTTCTATAATATGGGATAGGGTCCCATATATATCTTTATAATATAATTTTTATAAGATTTGAATATAAGTGGGAATGGAAACAACCTATCTATATCATGTTTTTTCTTCATGGATTAAATATCAGATTATATGATATTTAATTCATCTCGTTTCCATTCCCACATGATATAGATATAAAATATGGGAATGGAAACAACCAATCCTTTGAAACAATTTATCTATATCGTGTTATATGATATAAGATTTGATTTTTGAAAAAATACATGAAAAATGATCCACATATAGGCATGTGAACCCACATCACTACTTTGAGTCCCTTAGTCATTTACATAGCTTTTTACAATGCCACATACAACCTCTCACACCATGTGATTTCCATGGAGCATCATGGAACATTTCATGCAACCTATACACTTCATGCTTCTATGTATAGCTCCTCGCACCACGTGCATTTCATGTAACATCAAAAACCATGTCGTATAATTCAAAAGCCAACTTTATAGCTTCATGTAGCCCAAGAGACAAACCAAACAACTTTGAAGCTCCACACAACTTATGTGACATAAGGATACATACATCACATAGCTCAAAATACCTCACGGTGCTCAAAATCATATTGTGCAACTTCTTGCCATACACACTCTCTCTACATAGCATCAACCAATGATGTAACAACTCCACACTTACTGCATAATCTAGACTATGCACAAGACCTCCATATTTCACACTAGCCATGTGGATAATTTACACAATGCTAAGTGGTACCAAGGTTATTTTTTATACTGAAACACCTATTAAAATATTCTGCACCTACCAACAACCACATAACCCTTGGGAGATGAATAGTCATACATGGAAACAATTCACCTTCCATAATGGCTCTTAATCTTTACTGCATGTAATTTATATATGCATATCTATTACATTAGATTAGGTGAGATAGTAGCAAGTAGACAACCATACATCTTTCTCAAGAGTATGCAATGTACAAATGTACAAATAAGTAAATAAATTTATTGTTCTAATTCTAATACTTTCTCTTTTCTCAAATTATTCAATATCATTTCACCCATGTACACAACTCCATCTAGAGCATTGTTCCCTAGACCTCCTAGATCTAGATCATTGGTATTAGAGTGGTTGATCATCTTGTGTGACCCATCGAATGGGGTTAGAGTATCTAAAGCTCAACTTTAAACCATGAGATTCCTCAGACTACCTACAATGTCATTTCACCAAAGTTCAGATGGTGAGAGATAACACAACCCAAGATGATATGCATGTGTTGATCAATCATGATATAAGAAGTTTATTCAATAACAAGAGATATTTATGTTTGCCTAGATTATTGAAATTCTATAATGGGTGGTTTCATTAAATCACACATTGGGGAAATATTCTGGTGGTTGGGTCCCCCATAGGTTTCAATTAAATCTAGACATTCTTGTGTTTGAAGGAAAGATTAATGAAAATGAAATAAATAACTAGTTAGATTAGTTAGAGTCATAATATTCTATGAATAAATTTTCTAATGAAGAGAAGATAAACATTGAATTTCTGAAATTTTCTCCACCTATCATGAAGTGGTAGAAACCATACACTATGTGGGAGAAAGAACAAGAAGGAGATGAGTCTGAGCCAACGTAAGATAAATTTTTGGAAGCCTTCAAGGATGAATACTATCTTGAAGATGTCTATGATGGTCACTACAATCAATGGTCACAATTGTGGCAATACATGGCCAATCAGTCCAAGCCTATATCAATGTCTTCCAAGACTTGTATGCAAAGTTGACCTCCTTCATGTTAAACTAGCATAGAGTCATCAAGTACTACAATGGCCTATGATAATTTATTCAGTCCAAAATAAATTTTATGAAAACCCCATTACTAATATATTAACCTCTAAAAATTTGAGTGATGGAAGTCCTATTACTAATGACCTAATAAGTCCCATTAAAGATGCTTATTACTAGTGTATTTTCCAACAACAAAGTCCCATCAATATTGACCTAACTAGTATGTTTGCCAATTTATATTAATTTTCAAAGGCAATCTTCAGGGTCACGTCCACTATTGAACATCACTAGCTTTCCACTAGCTTCCCATTTATTATAGAGTTTATTAGCTTCCTACTCATTATATATTTACTAGCTTTCCACTCATCATAGATTTTACTATTTTCTCACTCATCAAAGAGGGCTTCCGCATCATAACACATTGTCGCATGAACATTTTCTGTGATGTGCATTTTCCACCTTAGAACACCTTGTCACTTGGACACTTCGTCTAAAGTACATTAGCCTTCAAAAATCCTCTTTGACTTATTGACCTTGAATTAGTTCTACCAATCTCAAAAGATGAGACAATTTTTCTCTCTCCACTACCTGAAACCAACACGCCATTTTCGAAGGCATGGAACCAAGAAATTTTTTGTCCAAAAAATATATCCATCAATCCAAACTATGTATTATTTAGACAACTATATATGAATATGGAACTCTAAATATCTATAGTAAGTTAGATCGCATGTAAAACTTAATAAATTGAAGAAAAATTTAGTAAAAACTCTCTAAAACATAGCTCTAAAACATCAACCAAATTCCCGTACTCACGTTTTTATTTCAAGCAAACATTAAACACATACCATTTCATCTCTTGAGAAGAAGAAAGTGTAAAGTATACTTACTTAGTGAAAATCCATCCTTCCTTTCCACCATATTCTACCATGGAAAAATACCACTCTAGTTTGTCTCATCTAGATCTCCTGATTTTTCTAGTGAATCCTGGGTATCACTCCATTCTACTGCGAACCCCACTTTTGAACTTGATCTCTCTGATGATGTTAACTTTGTTTTTTGTTTTGAGCCTTATTTTAGTTTTACACCAGAGATTTTCCCAGATTTATTAGCAGTATTCTCCCATGCAATACTATATCTAAACTTACCAATTAAATGTATCTTCTTATCTACACCCATATCTTTACCATTGACAAATTTTCCTAACCACAAAGTTTCTCATCAGAGACATCTGCTGACTTATTCTTTTGGCTGCTTATTATAGACAAACCAACAAATGTATTTTTCACTTTGCATATAATATACTTATTTCATTTTCAGAAATTGATGCAAAAATAAAACAAATAAAAATACATATTATTCACTTACAGGTGGTCTCATACATGGCCATTCTTCCCTGCGTCAGCAAAAACAAAATATCATTTGCTTTGCAATTTTCGCTTGGATTGGGCTTCTTGAACGAGTTATTCTTGAGTAGTTTCTGCGTAACATTCCTATGAATCTCGTCTAGATTCACAATCACTGCAAAACATCACTTGAAATATTATAATTCACTTCTTCTTAATCATAGCATATGAATGCGTCTTAAGATTCGTGAAATCCACCTTCTCATGAATAATATACGAACCCTTAATAAAAGCCTTAATCTTAAGATTCGTGAAATCCACCTTCTCATGAATAATATACGAACCCTTAATAAAAGCCTTAATAAAAGTGGACAAATATAGTGGAGCAATATCCATATCATTTAAATGCGTTTTAGGATTCGTAAAATCCACTTTCTCATGAATAATGTATAAACCTTTAATAAAAGTGGAGAAATCTAGTGAAGCAATAACCATAGCATTTGAATGTGCCTTAGAATTCATAGAATCCACTCTCTCATGAATAATATATGAACCCTTAATAAAAGTGGAGAAATCTCGTGGAGCAATAACCAACTTCAACCATTCTTGCAATGCTTTATGATCGACTTCAAACATTTCACCATTGGGCTCCTCAAACCTCTGCATAATTAACTCGATTGCAAAAAACCATATTGTATTATCAAC
This sequence comes from Torreya grandis, assembly GCA_037957365.1. NCBI lineage: Eukaryota > Viridiplantae > Streptophyta > Pinopsida > Cupressales > Taxaceae > Torreya > Torreya grandis. Next base: position 4,125,107 of record JARHVA010000099.1, on the reverse strand, counting down.
TCCTCATTCACTGCTCGGCTAGACTTCTGCAAAATTGGCCGTTGTATACCCTATTTGTACATTTTAATGCATAGGTGCTCCAACAAGAACACCAACATTTGCGCATCCATCTAGATGTTAACAGATTTCAACATAGTTCCTGTTATTGTGTCATTATCAACAGTTCTAATCCAAAATGTCTGCAAACACCGATTCTAATGGTACTTATTCCAACCTTGGCACAAAGACCAAACCAAGCTCCTTCATAGAATCGTGTAATTGCACTATGAAACCCAACAACGCTATCTAATTGATGCAAGAAAAATCTTCAATATCGAAATCTTAAGTTACAATGCAATCTATGTGAGCACTTCCATGCTTATATGAAGAAGATCAATTCTCTGTGGAGACTTCAAGTAAAAGATGGCCCATTTGAAACACAATGTAAAATCATCGTGCTATGAATAGATCATAGTAATATTATTGCAGATAGAATATTATCGCTGATAATCAAAACCTTCATGTGGCATAATTTTATGCGGTGCAGCTAGAGAACCTAGAATCTCTCACACCATATGCAAAAGAAATATCACTCAGCCACTCTTCATACATTGCCCGAAAGAAACTTTTTATCTCAGTCCATGTCTTAAGATCGATCCACAACACAAGTAATTTTGCTTTCAAAGGAATAAATATATGATAACATCTGCCATTTTACACATCATGGCATAGAGAAGTATATACATTTATTACATAGATCCCCCAACAACCAAAAAAAAAAAAGAAAAACCACTAAATTTAAAGGTTTCTTTTTCAGAAAAGAGAACTCTAATGAAGATATCAAATACACCTTTTTTTTCCACTCAGAAAATAAATTTATTAAAATAAACACTTATTGTCACTGAAATAACCATAGAGAACAAATTTTGATCAGGTCATTTTCCTCAACTAATAAAGCTTCCAGATACAAAATAAGGAAGAATAAACCACACTTTACCTGACTTCTCATCTGCATCGTTGTTGTCCTTAGCCTCATTCATGTAATCTAGTTACCACAAGTTGCCTTCCAAGAAACTCATACTTTCCACACCATTTTGTATATCATGGTATACGTATCTTGTGAAATGAATCTCTTATGATATTTGATTTCCAAATGGGGTGCATTGCCTGTAGATCCCTCGCACCTCCACCACACCTAATCCTCTTTAGATCTCTGAGAGCCAGGGCCACTCTAGATGGACATTAGCTGTAGAAAATTAAATTTATCTTCCAGCTGCTGCTATCGATCTAATGTGGCTTGAAGCACCAAACTTATTCACCATTTTCACAAAATAATTTGCATCCTCCTTCGACAGACCACCACCTTCATTCTAATAGCAATCATATTCATCTAAAAACATTGAGCTCATACAAGACATGTGAGGCCTGCAACATCAAGAGGCTCTAATACCATATTTATGAGTTGTGCCAATAAATTGCATTATGATTCCTTCTATAGAATTGCCGTACATAACAAACTTCCTACAAAATATATAGTCGTCTAATGAGCCTATAGATAACCAAAGATTATATGCTTTGAATAAACAATATAATAATTTTTTTACAACTAAATGTTAATCTATTTGCACTTTTTTCATAATTGGGGCATGTATTTAGAATAACATAGTTGAGGCATGTATCTACAATAACATAGTTGGGGCATGTACCTAGAATAACATGTCATGTGTTTTATGGCTTAGTGTTATAGTAGGTAGAGCTGGGTTTAGCTAACCGCCCATGATCTACGAATCCCTCATGTATAGATAGGCACATGGATGTGTAGGAAGGGAAATAGAAAGGGGGCGCCTCCTCATTTTTTTTAGATGTATTTATTGTTTCGTAAATCAATGGAATATGATCTTTGTCTACCTTTGTTGTGTTACTCTTTTATATTAAACTTGCATGAAAATATTAAGTTAATTTCATCTTTTAAATCTAGTTTGAAACTATCAAAGCCTTAATGATTTGGCAAAACTTATTGTGAACCTCAAATAAGTAGTTTCTCTTGGTATATCAAGGTGTTATTGGTTATGTTGGCTTTAGGTATTTTTTTTACAATGTGAAGTGAACTAGCATTTTATTTTATTTTAAATATTTTCATGAGGTTTGGGTTGTAGAATATTTTAAAGATGAATGTGTGATGAAATTGATATTTGGTTACACTATCATACTTTTTAGGATTTTTTTTAAAGAAATAGATACTTATTAAAATTGATTTGGTTATGTGGCAAGATATTTATAAAAGATATCTTATTTTTGCAAGGATTTTTGCATGGTTAAAATAATAGTCTTTTACAAATAATTTCAATTATTTAAGAAAAAAGATACATGTGGTTAATACATTTATGAAAGATACATTAGAGAGTTATGTTGTAGAATTTGTAGTCACAACTTATTTGTGCATAGATGAAGCCTTGACGAATTTTCTCATAATTTTGTGAAATAAGTTCATAAAGAGGCTCATATTATGGGTTAAGATATTGCTAATCAGTAAGAGAGTGGAATAGATTGGGTGAGAGTTCACCCAAACCTGCACTACAAAGTTTATTTGGGGTAAGAGGTTGATGTTCACTAAGAGGATGATGACAATCAAGATTTGATGAAGAAAGGATGGAAGTTATAGATATTATGACAACATTGTGAAAGGTGGGCTTAGCATCATGAATATGAATTAGCCATAAGAAAGGAGTAGGAGTAGAGCCTAGGAAGTTGCATGCATGAAGTGTATCCAATGGGATATATCTGGTTAATAAAATGGGGTAGCACCATTGAAGATTGTATAATGCAAGGATGGGTGGGAATGATATTTGATAGACCATACAAAAATTGGTGAAATGGTGTTGGGTCTACTTGTGTGGATTAAAGATATAAAGGAAATGAAATCTAAAGTGAATCTATCTTCCTAGCCAATCTGAAACCTCACTTGGGACCTAAGTGATTAAGTAAATCATTGAGTGATTCAATAAGGTCACAGTAGTGAGAGGAATATTTGGAAGTGGAATATAAATTAAAAGTAATTACTATGGAAATTAGTATTGAATATTTTTTTAGAGGCTCAAGAATTGTAGTTAGACACATTTTTTAGATTTTGTGCTTAAGAAAAATCATATGCTCTAGGAGTTTCTTGTAAGAGCATCTAGACATATGAGTTTGGCTAAGAAGGAAAAAACTAATAATATTGAAACTTCCTTGGTAACCAAAAACAAGGTGTCATTCCCTAACACATATAATATGATGATGGGAGGCTCCAATAAGCCTCCGCCGAGAGGCAATGACTCTTCATGTGGTTAGGATAAATCTCTTGGAGGGGTGGAATTGATGGTTCTATTCTTAGTGGTGATATGGGTGGATCTATATGTAATAGAGGATATATTGGGATTGGTGGTGGTTTAGGTGGTCAATAAGACCCCATCACCATTGTCATATATAAGCCTAAGTTATAGTTGTATATTAAATCATTTTTCAGAAGTGAAGGATGTAATACATCATTGGAAGGAATGTGAAGTAACATGGGATGAGAGGAATGTTCTATAATTGAATTGAAAGATATAGATTGTGTAGATACTTTAAGTGGGAATGTGTAAGATTGGTATGTTAGGTTTTACCCTATAGGATTAGACACTAATCTAGATAATGTAAACCAAGAATTCATAAATGAATTTGATTAATCCTAGATAGAACATCATAATATTATGACCATAAATAAGATATATAAATCCAAAATATGGTTAGTGCAAACCTATTCAACCAAAGGTTCAAGGATCTCTTGGTGAAGTTATCTTAAAACATGGATCCATCTCTTCACTTAGACTATTGTATCTATATTAGAACTCTTTGTATTTATCAATAGTGGTAGTTTATCCAATAGACATTCTTGACATAGAACTTTGAGGCCACACTGTGGTTAGGAGATGTAGGATATCAAGAGGATCCCTATGGTATAAATATATACATTGGTATCTTCATTTATCTCTTACAAATGATCTCTCTTACAAAAATTTTTGGCACATCAATCTCACTAAGTGCACATCCTAAGGAGTGCATTGGGAAATGGGTGAGATTGGCTTGTGGTACTTTTGTGAGAGATGTTTCCATACTATCAATTAATATTTAAATAACTATCAACCTGGCTTCCCCTGAGTCTCTTTTCCATTTTCCTTTTCCATCTCCTACTATTTAAATTTGTAATCTCCCTATATTTCCTATTGTATTCACAATGTCAATAGAGTTATTTCCTACATGTTTCTCATTGTACTATATTGGCAATGTCAATACAATTCTAATATTTGTATCTATTATATTGTAATGTAAGTAAAAATATAGTAATGTATCATTTGATACAATTATATTGTATCATTTCATATTAATATTGTTGCATTGGATTAGTATTTCATTTCTAGGTTTGGATATATACATATAGGGTTTAAATATCATTCCCAACACATACAACATGTATATACTAATGCACTCACATTTATTTCCTTAAGTACTTAAAGTAGGAATTGGTGAATAGAGGCTTATTATTGTGGAGGTCATGTATTATTTGAAAGTACATTGAATCTCGATATGAGGACATTGAACCAAGGATTTCCCATTAGTCTTTGGAGTCCCCAGCTTAAAACATTTAGGTCTTCAATCTTTCCATTTTAGGTCTAAACATCTCTTGTAAAGTGCCACTAGAGTCAAGGGTGAGATTAAATTGATAACAATTCAAACTAAGTTAAATGTCTATCCCTAATCTATTTCCTTATATTTATTTATTATAGAGATATGTTTTACTTATTGTTAGATTAATATGTATGTTGTTGTCACTATCCTTAGTTAGGTTTCCTTTATGCCAAAATTTGGCATATCATAGAGTGTTTACGCTTACAATGATAGATATAATTCACAAAATACTTAAATAGGTTTGAAGGTGTTTGAGAATGTTAATAAGAACATAATATATTCAGTACACAATAAATGTTTCTTTTAATCTCTATAGGGACAACTACCACAACACTTGGTGTTCTCAAAAAAATAAAAGATGCATTAAAATATTTTTAACCTTATGTAGTGTTATTTCATATTGATAAATTAGATTGCATTGATAAAATATCCAATTCCAAGTATAATTTAATTTTTTTTGTTATAGGTGTTTATCCCAAAGTTCTAAGGATTGTTTAGAGAAGTCAAAATGTTTTTACAACATTAAAGTTAGAAGTGTTTATGTGAAAGTTATAGTTTTGTTAACATTTATCTTATTTCTACATTGTTAGACATAAATTTATTTATTGCATTAAAATTAATATTTTATAGGTTTGTTTTGATGCTTTGTGTTATAAATAGAAATAATTTTTATTTTATTGCAACTCTCGTATCATCGAATCTTGTACTCCACTTAATATGTATATTTTTTTTCATGTTGACAGATCATTTCCATAGATATGAATGCCACTTTCCACATGTATCATACTACATTGCATGTATGAGGTCCCCCATAACCCACTTTTACTCATAAGCCTCCACACATAAAATGATAAATATCTAGCATTTCAAGTTAAAAAAACAATTATTTTAATTTTTATTGAATGTGGTGAATCAATTAAATTACATTAGGAGGGAAGTTTTTTCTATATTTTCAAAGTATTATTTTTTATGCAAATGAGTGTAAAAGTATAAATAATGTTGATGTGTAATATATATATATATATATATATATATATATACATCGGGCTAAAATATTTATCATAGTTTGATAAGTCAAGTCAATTAGGATTGTATTTTCACATACAATGCATGACATTTGCTCCATATTTGGCAACAGGAATGAATGACATTCTCTATTGTTATGATACTTACAATTATACATCTGCAATTCTTTGATTTTTTAAAATTGTGCCCAATTTATTTTTCTATAATATATTTGTTCACATGTATAACTAAGGTAGTTTGCATGGACATGGTGGTATGCATATCTTTCAAAAATTATTAAAATACAAGTTTAGTATCTTTTGAATGCTTTCCTAAAAGTTTGATTTATGCATTCTAGATGGTTCAATATGATATTTACATATTACACTAAAATAACCCTCTTCAAACAAACGAGCAATATATTTCTAAACAAGTCCACAGTTAGATTGGTTAAGTCAATGGATTCAAGGGCAATAAGTCTCGAGGTCAAAAATGTTCGACAGCATAAGCAAGACAAACATGTTTCGACATTTTTGGTCAACAGTAGTTGACCACAAACAACTGACCAACACTTTGTGCATGTTAGTTACACTCAAATTACATAAAGCACATGATAAAACTCCAAATAAAACAATAATTGGTATCAGAAACACTAATCATTAAAGTTTGACCTTCATGACATTATTAAAAATACACTGGTTATATGATATGTATATCTCATTTGTATTAGTTTCGACCACTACACAATAACAAAAAATAGTAAATATATAAAATTCAGAAAAAAAAAAAAAAAACAAAAAAAGACTTAATGTAAAATCTTTTCCATTAAATTTAAAACCAATATAAAATTTCACTATAATTTTAATTAGAAAATTTCACACTTTATCTCATTCATTTAACATTACTTTAAAATGTAGAGTTACATACCTCCCAACATAATTTGCCCCTGTGGAGAAACTACTGATATATATAGTTATTGACGAACACTCATAAGAAAAAAATAGAAATTTCAAAATCGAACGAATTTATCAATTTTACTCAAATCAGTAATAAACTATAGAAAATAGAACTTAAAACCATCTAATTTAACAATTCAATCTTCCCATTGCCCAAGCTGTGTGAGAAATTTAAAGAACGTCAGTTAAGCATTAAAGACAATGAATATTTTCTTCGAAACCCTAGATGGTCATTGATGTGAGTCGGTCAAATTTTTAAAAAAAACAAAAAAAAACATTAAGACAAAGAATATTTGAAACATTATCAAAAACATAAATAAATACCATGAATTAAAACGATTGTGTTAGAAACAGTGTTTGGTCGAGTGGTGGCTATTAGTTGGGTTGGCAATTGGCAAGCTCCCAACAGTACTCGGTAGCAGTTACTAAACATTGCTCACAAGCAAGATATGACTAACATGGAGAATTGATATATAAAATGATGTTCATTTTTTTATATAATAAAATATTATGCAGTAACATTTTTAAATTGATGTAAAGTATAATTAAATAATGTGGACCCAATAAATAATATAAAATATTTTATTTTTTTAGGCCTGATTTAAAAGTATTAGTAGATTGATATGCAATAAAGAGAAAACTATATTAAAATTTAAATACATAGTTTATTCATTTGTTTGTTTGTTTGCTCAGAGATCGGAGTCTGGAGATGCCACAATTTGTTTTAAAGCGTGAAGGCGGCGGCTTCAGTACCTGGTCAATTTTCTCAACTTTCTTGCCGTTTTAAAACCGCTGTGTCTGTCGCCACAGGAAAATTAACGGAAATTCGTCAAGTATGCCAAACTGGTCTTTCTCACCGAAGTCTAGTCAGATTTGCCTTTTCGCAAGGTTGCTCTCACGAAAAGATTTTAGATCAAGGGTAACACAATAATATACAATATTATTGACAATATTTTATTCAATATTTAAAATCAAATATTTACGGTAGTTGTTCCGGATCGTTATAGCCACACATTTTTATTAGATTAGATTTAGATGAATTTCATTTTACTTCGTGTATTGTTTTTCATATTGTGTATTGTATGTTGATGGGTTAGTAAGTAGTGGGTGATTACAAAAATGGATGACCTTGTATAAAGGTTTTAAAATAAATCATTATTTTTATATTTTATAGGTGTATAGGTCTCAAAATAAATTATTTTTTTTACTTTTTACAAGTTTAATTTTTCTATTAGAATTTGAAGAAGAGTAATTTTTTAACGACACATATAAAGATTCAAAATATTAAATGACATTTTCAGAGCTTTAAACTCAACAAACATTGTAATCAAATAATATTTCGTATATCTTCCATTTTTCAAAAATATAGTCTATAGTTTTAAGCCCAAACCCTATAGTGCAAGATTAAGGAGAAGTACTTGAGTACAATAAGTTTTCAAAGTTCTCAGTGTCTTACCACAAAACCCTAAATTTGTTGCCAAATTGTAATGTGTGTTTCCAAATTACTTACAAATCAAGATACTTATTTAAACCCTTTCTTGATCATTTATTGTTTTAGACTAAGATTATTAATTAATTCTAATTTTACTATTTTACATTTACTTGCAATTATTAAATGTTTATACGTAGATGTATTGCATTTTGATGTAAACCCTACTTCCCTATAAAAGATTTTGGTGAACCAATACTCTCTTACACCCCTTAGGGTTTCATGTTTTGGTGAACCCACAACTTCTCGCCTACTTTATATACTTCTATGTTTAGACCCTGCTTCATTTATGAGAGATTTGATTTTTTTATGTTATATATATATATATATATATATATATATATATATATATATATAGGCTTGTTTGATTATATTTTCTCAAATCTATTAGCCCTAACTTCTATATGTAATATATCAAACCCTAGGTTAATTTTTGTTGAATATTTTTCAAACCCTGGTGTCATTTTATGGTATGTGTGTGTTCAATGTTTGATCTCTTATTATGCTAGAAAAAATGATTAGAAATAAGTTCCCAACTAAGAAGAGTGTTACATTAATTATTATCCAATTAAATTCATTAAAATTCCATTGGTTAATTTAGATCTTCTTTATAAAATAATATCACAAAAATAGTTTGCATGCTTAAAGTCAAATTTAAAGTTCCCTTTAATTCACCTTAAATTTTACTTAATGTCACAAAATAATGATTCTCCATATTCCAAATTGGCCCATCAAAGTTGGATTTAAAGTCAAACCTACAACTTATATCTTACTTTAGTCCAAATTTAAGTATGTTAATGCACACCCTATACAAATATGGGATAGATTTGACACAAAATCATAATAACTTCATTGACGTTAGGGTGATTATGGGTCAAAGTTAGAAGATGAAATTAGGGTGACATTATCTCAATTTTAGTTTATCACTTCATCTGTATTTAACTCAAATTCAACCCAACATAATGTTTAAATTTAAGGTAGCATTAAGTTTGACACTATGTCCATATTTAAGTGTGACATTAGGTCAACTTTATGTGCGATATTAGGTCAAATTTAAGTGTGACATTAGGTCCTACTTTAATGTGGAATTAAGCTCAACATTGTGCCCAAATTTAATTATGACATTAGGTGCAAATTTAAGATGAGATTCAAATCAACACTATGCTTAACTTTAAGTGTGACATTATGTTGACCTTAAGGGGAACATTAGTCTGACTTCAATTTTATAAATATATTATTAAATATTAGTTTTTATTTAATTATAATTATTTCATATTAATATTATAATGCTAATATTAATTTTAATATTAAAGACATTTTATATGTGATTATGACATTTTTGTGTTTTATTCTTGATATTTCCTAAGGCCCTGTAAAGGCCAAATAACATGTAACAGATAAGATAATACTTAAAAAACTATTATGTCACTTAAGTCTAAAGAATTAAGTTCTCACATGAAGATAAAATTAATAACACTAAGAACCCTATTATAAGAACAAATAATAAAGTCATAAACAAGTAAATCATTTTTACACAATACAACATATCATGCAAAAAAAAAGTCTAAGTAAATAATAACCATTAAAAAAAGATAAAATTCACACAAATAATTCATATTTTATTCTTATTTACACATCAATATGTTTTCCTTAAAAATGAAAAGCATAATTCATAAATTGATCACCACTAAATTTTGATCTTTACACATAAACCTCTCATAAAGATTCTATGTTTCAATTCTTCAAACCCTAGTTCCACGCTTCTTCCAAGTAATCTAACTCAATACCTAAAAACATGTAACCAATTAAACACATATCAAATAAGAGGAAAACACACTTATTTATATTTTTCTCAAACCCTTGTCAGTTGTTGTTGATTCAACTCTCCTTTTACAATTGTCTTGCACATCCAAAATATCTCTTATTTGATTTTTTCACCTATCTTGTGTAATGTAATATTCTTTTTATTTCAAAGAATATACTTATATAAAATGCATCTATCTTTAAAAAAAATCTTTATTCTTGAAAAGTGCATCTATTTATCAAATGTGTGTTGGTTATAAACTACATGTAATGTACATCTTATTTTTCATGCAACATGCTCCTTTCAAAGTGCATGATCCTAAATGTGTAATTTAAAATAATCTAAGAACCATTGGTGCATCTCATTGAAACATCAATTATTAAATAATATTTCATGTTTTCCTTTAAGTAAGTGTATTTTAGGGGTCAACATTATACCACAATCCATTCTTTATCTTCACTCAGACAAGTTATTACTTGACCCTTTTGTGGCCTATTCTCCTTCACATGCAACCTAAATCTTGAGAACTTTATATTTCAATTAATTATCCATTTGATCCCAATGGTCAATAGCTAACTAAAGCTATGGTAGTAACTCTTGTGTTGTAATGTCCCCATTTTTTGAATAAGGCCTTGAAAGAATACCACTAGCCTATTTAATTCCCATAGGTCTAGTTGGGTGTTATATGCGAATTTTAGTGTCGGTAACTATTCATAGGTACTATTCACTGGCACTATTCTATTCATATGTCACTATTCATGGTGACATGGTAGGTGATGTGGAAGGTGAAGCAGCTAATGATGCAACAAAGGAGGTGACTTGGGGAGTGATGTGGCATGACCCACTTGATAATATAATGCATGTGAATAGGTGGGGCATAGTACTCCACTTAGTGACATAAATATTATTATTTTATAGACTCACATGCTAAGCAAATACAAGGATGAATAGTATAGGCACCACACTTTGGTGGAAAAGTATTCTGGCATGTGAAGACCCTTTGAAAGTGTCAAAAGGTGATTAGATCTTGTCTGGAAATCATTTATAGTGTGTAGCTTTGTAAGTGTCATGTTTTCTTATGTTATCTAGTAATATAAGAGTGGTTTTGATTTATATTTTTATAGAAGATAGTTTTGAGAGTAATGTATTTGTATCCACCATGGTTATTGGTGTGATATTTTCTATGTAATGAAATATATGTTCCTTGGACTTGGAATTATTCATACCACTTTATGTGTGTAATTTCAATGAGTTTATAACAACAATTTCATTTGTGGTTTTTATGTTTATGTGTGATCAAATTATATTAAGAAATCTGAATTTTATGTGGCATAGGTGATTTAGGAAGTCTTTTGTTATAAGGTTGATGTGTTTTAGCAAATATCTTATAAAAGGGATATTTCAGTGGTATAAAAGCTGGTGATCTTACCAGCTTATTAGTGTTTAGGAATTGTTGTGGTCTTCAAATATTTTAGTTGTGTTTGTTTGTGTCAAACTTTGCATATCAAAAAAGTTAGTGACAAAATATGGCACATAGAGTAAATCAGGACAAGAATCCCATATCAAAACATTTTAGAGACTCACTCAATATTACCCATCCTAGGTCATTACAAAGAGAAGAGGAAGTGGGATATAATCTTTTTGAATTAGGAATAGGTCTTAATAATATGCATTAGTCAAAGAATGTTATACTTAGAAAATTGAGGGAAGTGGAAGATTATTTATCTAAGGTTACTCAATCAGATAATGAAATTTTGAAAGAGTATTTGGAGCCATCAATCATTTCTTTGGTCCATCCCAAGCTTATGAGACATCTTGATGATGATGTGGGAATTTCAGTCATTTCTTGCCTCAATGAAATCATAAGGTTTGTAGCTCTTGAATTTCCTTACAATGATAACATAATGAAGGAGGTGCTTCACCTGATTGTGGAAAGTTTTTTGTATTTGGATAAAACAAGAAACCCTTCTTTTGCTAAGAGGGCAAATATCCTAGAGACTATTGCAAGATATGGTTTTGGTTTTTTGATGCTAGATTTTGATTGTAAAAATCTTATTCTTGAAATGTTTTAAACATTTTGGGAGGTTATTAATGGGGCTTATTTATAAAATATTATCACTTCCATGTAATCTATTATGTCTCTGATTTTAGATGAGGATGATGATATTTATAAGATTTTATTACATAACTTGTTGGCTATTTAGAGGATGCAGCAGGATGTGTTACCTATGGCACATGAGTTGTCAAAAAAATTGGTTAAGAAAAATATCAAAAAGGTGAAAAATTTTGACAAAAGAAGAATTGCTTTCTTGTGGTTTGCAGCCTACAAGTTTATTCCAGAAAGTGTTGGCCATATAAATGTAGATGTGCACTCATTAGAGGAGGTGAAAACAAATTCTAGCTCAGAAGATGATCAAAAAATAGTGGATGTGGATCAATCCAAGAGCAAAAACCTGAAGTATCCAACATTCAAGGTAAATATCCTTTAATAGTAGGAGATACTTTATTGACTTCTAAGATTGAATTTTCAAAAAAAATAATCTTAAAGAAGTCAAGGAGGAACAAATGATTTATACTAAACATGATATTAAAAGGAAGTTACCAAAGTTATGTGAGGATGGTTTAGCAAACATCCATGTTGATAAGCAAGAAAAAGAACTAGAAGTGATAGAAACAGAATGAAAATAACCCTTGAAGGATTTCACCAAGAAGATAGAAGGTATGAGTTTTTATTTTGAGCAAAATCTTTCGATTCTAGAAAATTATGAAGTTAAGTGTTATGATGACCTTATTAAAAGGCATAAGAAGGAGGTCTTTATAGATATGAGTGTTGGATGTGAGCTTGTGAATATTTTAAAATCAACTAAGGAAGGTAGGCACCTTGACTATTTTTGTAATAATAGTTCAAGGCATAGAGAAGATAACATAAGTTTATTACAGCCATTCCATATAGTTCAAAAGGGTTGGCATGATTATTTTCCTAAATTCCAAGGTTGTTTGTATATAAGAATATGGGATCCTGGCATTAAGATAATATAAACATGAAGGCATTTGATCTAAATATTAATTTACTCCAATAAAGGTATTGCTCAGATCCTTTGATTTATAATAAGTCTACAAGGAGACTTGAATTGTTTGAAGGCTTCCACATAGTTGATGGATTTGACACACCATACAAGAAGAGGATTCTAATTCTTGATTGAGCCCTTGGAGATAGTAAGATTTTTGATGATTTTCATGTTGTTGGCTTAATTTATTTTGATGTGGATTTGGGTGTGCAGTGGATCCATTTTTTGGGTAAGTACTCCATAAATCTTCAATTTATGGAACTCAGATTCAGATCCAAAGGAAAGAAGATAGTTCCAAAAGGACTAGCTAATGGAGCTCTGAAATTCTTTCCAACAAGAAGAATTTAAAATATTTTCTAAATAAGCCAAGTTTCATGGGCATAAAGTTGTATGGTGATGCTTACCAATTCATCCATGGGTAGGAAATATATTCATAATAATTTTATTGTGGTGTTTCATGACTTGTCTCTAAGATTACCACTTGATGGGAGGGTCAAGCACATCATAAAGTAGGAATCAGGATACAAGTCTCTCATGACTTCATGTTGCTACCAAAGGAGTTACAAAGAGGAGATCAATAAAACCATCAAAGATATGAACCCCAGGATCATTGAGCTCTTGGTCATGCCTTTTAGTATGGAGAACATACTAGATTCCTTATAGACATGAAGGCATCATATATTTGGAAATAATTTGAAAAGTTTTATTTTGATTTTCTTGGATGATAATTTGGTCTAAAATTGAACATGGGGAGAGCATTTGAAGCATTTGGATGTAGTCCTTCAAACTCTAGAGAAATTGGCTCTATTTATAGTAGAATTTGAATGGAATTTGAGGGAGCAAAAGTGTGTTACTTGAGTCATGTAACTTGTGCTCAAGTTGTTTAGATAGATCAACCAAAGGTCCAAGCTAGCTTAGGTTGGAATCCTACCACACTAGCACATGTTGATAGATCCTTTAGCTATTATAGAAGATTTATCAAAGGATATTCATGTCTAGCAGCACCCGTGACTAATACAATAAAGATGAGAACTTTTACAGGGACACACATTGATAAAAATGTTTTTGATAATCTTAAGGAGGTAATATTTTTGTGTCATGAACTTGATATTTTAGATTTCTCACCTCCATTTTTTATAGATGCTTCACAAGTGGGACTTAGAATGGTTCTGAAGGGACACCCCATAGCATTTGAAGGATGGAAGTTAGAAATAAGCAAGCCAATTAATGTTGGTCATCATGCATGCATTAACCAAGTGTAAATAATTCTTAATTCATCTTAGGGAGAAGACATCTCATAATGGTTTGAAGATTTGGGTAAGTAAGCTCCAAGATTATGAGTTTCACATTGAGCACATTAATTGGAAATGGAATGAATTAGATGATGTTATTTCTAGGATGCATATTATACATTCTTCTTTAGTCATTTATATCAATTGGAAGGTTTCTATAATAGAGGAATATGTTATAAACACATTTTCTACTAACCTTCTTGATAGGAATATGAGAGACAATAGATTTGGAGAAATGGATCACCCCATATTTAATAGAATCTTTCTTGTTTATGAATCCAAATTAAGGGAGAATATTTTGGGAGTCTTTCATGATGCACCACTATGGGGGAACCTAGGAGTATTCATAACCTACAAAGAGAGATTCTCATGGGAGGGTCTCAAAGATAAGGCTATTATGCCATTTTGAATGGTACAGTAGAAGCATGGTGCAGAGATATGGATTTTTTCTTGGGATCTTGGTAACATTTAGAAGGGAGGATTTAACACCATTACATTATTTGATCCCATCCAAAAAGGTAGAGGTGTATTCATGCATTGTATCATGGATTTTTTGAAGGTTTCTATTTATGATTTTAATTGTTATGCACATTTCGTTGATAATTATTATCATGTGGATAAGTTATTCTTTAAATAGGTGGTAAAATTAATTAGTTTACACAAGGATGTTTTGGATGATAGGCAGAGAGTATCTTGTAACACTTTATGGAAAAAAATATCAGTTGATAGGTACAAGATCCAGGTTATATGAGCACTATAGTTTGATTCATCACTGTGGTAGGATGATTTTGAAAGCTTCAGATTTATAATTGTTTGAGGGCAAGAAATTTTGAGAAGGGAGCACTATAATGTCCCCATTTTTTGAATAAGGCCTTGAAAGAATACCACTAGCCTATTTAATTCATGTAGATCTAGTTGGGTGTTTTATGGGAATTTTAGTGTGGGTCACTATTCATAAGGTACTATCACAATTACTATTCATGTGTCATTATTCATGTATCATTATTCATGTTGCCATGGCATGTGATGTGGAAGGTAAAGTAATTGATGATGCAACAAAGGAGGTGACTTGGGGAGTGATATGGCATGACCCACATGAGAATCTAAGATGTGTGAAGAGGTGGGGAATCATACTCCGCTTAGTGACATAAATATTATTATTTCATAGAATCACATGCTAAGAAATGATAAAGATGAATAGTATAGGTGCCACACTTTGGTGGAATAGTATTATGGCATGTGAATACCCTTTGAAAGATTAAAAAGGTGATTAGATATTGTTTGGGAATCATTGGGGTTACATGGTAAAAGATGACAAGGATTGTACTATTCCTTATTGCTCACATGTCTGAAGGTGGGATGCCATTGTTAGAGTCACTTGGGTGACCAACCTTGTCTAGGAATCTAGGGAAAGTGGGAGGCATGATACACTAATTTTTTTATCTCACATGTGTGATTCAGGAGGACACTTTGGAGGCACATGGGAAAGTGGGAGACCAAAGGACAAGTCAATGGAATCATCATGTGGTCTACTTTTGACTAACTTGCATTCCAAGTAACCCTTCACATGGGTTACTATGCACATGGTGCATTTTTCCTTCTCTCTCTTCATTTCAATCTTATGCTCTTCTCCATTGTAATTTATATAAGTGTAGAGCCCCTTCCTTTGATTATGCATCTTTTATCAAACCAAAAACCCCCCTTATTTTAGATTTAAACTTATGTTCTTATCACCCTTCCTTGGAATTATTCCTTGGATATAGAGACTAGTTTTGGTGGCAAAATATGCACCCTAGCTAGTGTTGGCCATTCCATATAGGGATTGCACTTGGATTCCAATAGATATTTCTAGGTTCAATAATGAGAGATCCACCCTAGTTGGACTAGTTGCAGGATTCAGATTTGTGGAGTGTGTAGCTTTGTAAGTGTCATGTTTTTCTTATGTTATCTAGTAATATAAGAGTGGTTGTGATTTCTATTATTATAAAATATATTTTTGAGAATAATTTATTTGTATCCACCATGGTTATTGGTGTGATATTTTCTATGTAATGAAAGAGTATGTTTCTTGGACTTGGCTTTATTCATATCTCTCTATGTGTGTAATTTCAATGAGTTTATAACAAAAATTTCATTTGTGGTTGTTGTGTTTATGTGTGATCAAAATATATTAATAAATCTGAATTTTATGTGGCATAAGTGATTTAGGAAGTCTTTTGTAATAAGGTTTATGTGTTTTAGCAAATATCCCCTAAAAGTGATATTTCATGTGTATTCTCTAACAATTTATTTATTACTTCATTATTTTCTAGACTTATATCATAAATGATTTGGTTTGTGCCAACTTTCTTTGTTTCTCATATCCTTCATGAATTGTAGCTTATACTCACATCACCCTTATTTGAATCTCTATAAATAAATCATCAAAATGTGTGTGCTTCTTACTCAACTCTACTTTAAGTTTGGAAGTTTCCTTGAACTTATTCTACCTTCTTGTTTTGTTTGTTTCATCATACATGCATGTCATCATATCCATATATGTGGTATAATGTATTTCACATGGGTCTCCATGTATTCACAAGAATAAGTTGAAACATTCCAAATATTTTATTTGCTTCCTTTGCCTTTAAGAGGAGATTATTTGTCATGTTTTCTAATCACTCCATGTGATTATTGAACTATAAATCCATATATGTTAGTATATTTACCCATATTTTTTCTTCAATATGTTATATGTGTATTGAATCCATGCATAACAAGTATGCAATGGCCATACCCAAATTTTATAAGGGTGTTTTCCCATTGACATCCTCACCTTCTAATACTTGTGGCCATTATGTTTCTACCATCTCTACCAAACTATGAATTTATTATTTGTATTTATTTAGATTCTAGTTATCCCATTTCATTTACTACCTAACATATTCAACACACATATTTGAAAAGAAGTCCCTCTTTCTCATCTTTACAGTTTAGTTTTATTAATGCAAACCTAGTAAACTCCATCTTCATTTGCTTTGTATAGAACACCTTCACACATCCTTCTTCCTCTCCATTGAAATTCTCATCTTGTCCCCTTGTCTTCATAATTTTTCTTATGACCCATCCTATAATAGATTAGAATAATAGTGCAAATATCATAAATAATACTACATATAAATGGAAAAATGTTATATTCTATAGAAAAGGTATAAAATTTGCATTACAATATCACTAGATTCTTTGACAAGGCAACCTCCTTTGATCAATCACAATAAAACATAATGCATGGATACCTTTCCACTAGGCTAAGCTCTTATTTATATTAGTTTTATCCTAGATAACTACTACTTCCAATATGATTTAACTTTTTAGGGAGTTATGGAATGTAAAACCCTAGGTTGTTAAAGTGATAGAATAATAAATCTTGGAATAAATATATCAATATAAACAACCACTTATTTGTATAATAATTAATTTATCTGATTATTCTATAAATAGTAATGAACTATAAAAGGTGTGCTTAGCTGAAAAACTAACTGAAATAGATAAATGGTAGGATAGAAACTAGTACAAGAATAGTGTAATGCATTGCCACTAATAAATAGGTGTCACAAACCCTCCTAAACAATAGTGTGGCCCTTTAGTCGATAGTTCACCACACTAGTTTCCTCTATGTTGCAATAATGTCTCTATGCAATAAAGATATGGAACTTCTGGGTAGACCTTTGCATTGTTCTAAGGATCTCATGCTTGTGTGGCCTATGTTGGATTGTTTTTTGTTCCCTATTTTGACTGATGTCAATGTGAAACCCTAAGCCTCCATGTTTGTTAGGGTATTTTATGATCACAAGTAAAAATAGACTAGCATTAGCAAGGTAGGTTAGATGTGACCTCAACACCCCATGTGTTGAGCATTGCCTATATACCAATACCTCAAAAGGGGATCAAGCCTAATGTAGCTCTCCCAATCTAAGTGTTGGTTCAATTTTAATCAAATTCTAGTATGAGTGTTGATTTGAATGTGTTGATTGTGAATTGAGACTATAATCTAAGTAATATAATATCTAGGCTATTCTAGATGGGTGTATATATAGGTAAGGTAAAATAAGAATCAATGACCTTGATTTGTACCATTGTTTCTAAGTTTACTTGTGAATATTTGCATCTAATTTCCATCTAGGGGATAAATGAATTAAATAAGTCTATATATAATGTTCTAGTGCTTTTCAAGACATGAAATGGGTCTAGGCCAACCCTAAGATGATTTAATAAATAAAAATATATCCATTGGGGGTGAAAAGAGTTAAAGGACAATAGTGCCACCCATTGGTCAATAGTACAGTTCACTATAGTCTAAAGGGTCATGCTAATGTCCAAGTGGTAGTAACAGGTGAAAAATGGATTTAGGTGCCTAAGTGAAGGCTTAGTGTTGCTTTTGGTATATCTAGGAATGGGTTGGACTTGCACAAAATCTAGAAAATGATCAAGAGAGGCCTTAAGATAGGTCTAGGTCTAAGCTAATGATAAGGTGGTCTCAAGTGACATTCATTGAACTAAAATGACTTTTTAGATAACTAAATTTGCTCCCCCACCCCCTTTAATCTTTAATTATAGTAAAGTGAAATGACTAGGATAAATGAAAAAGAAATGAACTTGGACATACCTATGAGGTGAAGACCATGAATCTAGGTCTGAGTCTATGAAGCATGCTCCATTGTGTGTCCTACAAATGAAACATGAATGAATCATTCCTTACTTAAGAAACATCAAAATCAAAGACAAAATTGAGTAAGGAGATGAGATAAAGAGGAAAGGAACAAATACACCTCATTGGGTATGCAAATAACTTGGATTAAATTGATGGCTTGTCCAACCTTCTTATGTAGGTGGATCAAGAACTAAAGTCAACCTTGATCCATCATTGCCTACCCTTGTAAATTATAATAACATAAAAGTGAAACTGGTGTCATGAAGCTATGAAATATGGCTCGGGGCCACTTGGAAAATTTAAATTTAAATTGTCTCTAGGCCACTCGATAATACCAACCACTGTAGATAGAATGAGGTATAAATATAGTGTAAACCTAGTGAAAATGGTTTATGGAGTATATAATGTGGATAATGAGATGGATTTTCCATTCCATCTAAGAAACTAGTTCAAAACTGAGCATGTAAAAATAATGTGCTAGGCACGTGCCCCCAATTCTGATATCTATGCATATGAATTATAGATTAAGTTATAATAATCTATGTTTGTGCATATCTAAAACTAAAATAGAAGTGATCATGTCATGTATGATGCCTCCAATCTGAGAAAACCTGTGTGATTTTATGTAAAACTAAGCATATCTGATAATCTATCTCTAAGACTATGCAAACCTGGAATATAACCATTACACCTTGTTGTAAATTCAAGAATTTTCTATTTTTGAGGATACTAGATGGTAGTGTAGTCCCTTGATTAATAGTTCACTATGCTAGTGTCCTCTGTGTTGTGATATTGACCAAATGTTTTTTTTCTATGTAAAATTGAGGTTGATCTTGGTGTGACTATTTTTCATTGTATTTTCCTAAATCTAAGATCTATAATATGTGTATGTGTGTTGAAAATTATGTTCTGAGTGCACTCAGATGGCCTGATCTTTATGATAAACCCTTGTAAATACCCCTATTTTGAGGGGAGTTATTAAGCCTCTACAATAATTTTCCTCAAAATAAAATCTAAGTATCATGTGTGTTAGACTAAAAATATCATGATAAACCAATATAATGTGTATGCTTGACATTGAAATGTAAAACAATTTGAGCATAAGTCGGTAATGTATGTTGTATGTTAGATCTAGTATTCATGAGGTTGTCAAGATAGATAAAACAATGTAAGTATGTATATGAAAAATAAAACTGAGCATAATCTATGTAAACTATTTGGGGGAATGGGGCATGATGTCCATCAAGACATCTAAGAAGGAAGGGGAGATGCATGAGGTTCCTCATGGAATCACAAACTGTGTAAGTAACAAGCAAGAGACAAATGTCATGGCCATGACACATACATGAAATCATACATACAAACACATGAGGCATGCAAAGTATGCCAGGGGGACACAATACAATGGACATGGTCACATGTCACTAAGTCTGATAAAGTAATACATACAAGGACATGTTCAAATGTTCACATAGCAAAGAGCAAGAAAGGTTGGATTAAATCCACATGGAAGGACATATTCAAATGTCCACATACACAAAAAAAAATCACACACAAGGACATGGGCACATGTACAAATCATACATATAATGAAGTGGGTTAGAGTCATAGAACAATGGCATATTAAAATTACCTCAAGTAGATGTAGAAATAGAGAGACACAATCAAATCTAAACTATTAAATCTAGAAATAAAAGTATTCATAAACATATCGTACAAATCCATATAAGGGAAAAGATATACATAAGATGAATCTATAGTAGTAGTAGTAAAAAAAAATTAGTGAAGTATAGAATAATATAACTTGAAAAATTAAAAGATGTATAGTATAATTCCCCCAATAGTAGAATGTATGATTATTGAATTTGTGTATCTGTGTATCTATGTATGTGCCTCTAGTGGGTAAATAGTAGCAACTTTGGATCTTTATGGTGGACTTGAGTCCTATAATGATATGCAAACACTTGAAGAGAATAAGTGAAACATGTATGTATGATAAAATTGACTAAAATAACATAGATAAAATAGTAGTATCTAAAAAATATAAGGAATGTAAACATGGAAATGCATACAATCTATATTTTGTATTTTCTGAGCAATATTCGAATGGTTTTATATTTTTGAACATATTATATTATTTTCTATGTTTTATGAGTATAAGATATGTACAATAAATCATGAAAATGAAACTATATACAAGTAGAGAGGAACATAATAATAAATGAGTCTCACAAAAGACTCGCTATCAAGGTGTCATGTATCAAATAAAATAAGAGTGACCACACGTGTTGTGCAAGGAAGTATCTGATATCTATGAACTACATGGATTGAGTAATATGTAGATGAAACTACTTGTGAAGTGGGGCTATGAATTTGTGGATCTTACTAAATAGGCCTATGAACTATGGGATTCTTGGGGACCCATTTGGTATAACAAGTTGTGACTGGCATGGGTGCTTTATACTGTAACAGTATCTGAATGATAATGGGGTAGAGAGAGGCTATCTATAATCCACCATATGTCTTTAACATAGGGGTATCTTTAATAAAGGTATACATGGGAGAGTATGTGTACATGGTAATGTTATAGGAGTATACCTCACCTTCATTAGTCACTCAACTGATAGCTGATGTGTGTTAATGAAATCTATGTATGGAGTTGTGACTGGTGGTTGATGTGTAATTGGTTGTGTACTAGGTAAAGGATACTCCTATGGAAGGTCATGAACTATAACGATTATATTAACATGTATATACTTAAGACATCTATGTATAGTAGATGGAATATCTCAAAGGTATTTTATCCAAGGCCTATCCAATAACATATCGAATGTGTTAGCATTAGGTACAAATAAGAATCTAGTGGCCACATGTGTAGTCCCAAATTGTAATGGAAGTATAATCTCCCCAATGGATATCTAGACATGGCCACTAAATCCATGAATAACTATGTTTGTAAGATAAATAGCATGCTCTAAATAACCCAAGTTTTTTAGAAGTGTAGTAATATGCATTGATGTTTGACCCATTGTAAACCATGACACTCTAAATAGGATGATGATCAATGTAAGATTGTATAAAGAGTGCATATAAAACTAATTCATCATCAACGATATCCTACTCTAATAAAGTGATGAGATGTCTATCAAGCACTATAGTATGATACACACCAATGATATTTTTTAGAGGGTGTATGTCCATCATATGATTATGAAAAATGTTGGTGGTGGATGTGCCTGATAAGTATAATGAACATGATAAGTTCCTAGTATCTCATTAGTTATGTGTTTTGGAAATGGATCTAAAAATATTATAATTGTTTTTTACTCCATTGGTTATGCTCTAGGTGCCTCTATAGGAGTACTCACATAAATGATATTAAAATCTATTAAATCTTATATCTTATGTCATAAGTTGATGAAATTGTTTGTAGTTCAACTAGAGGCCTTATGATAATCACAAAATATATTGGGATAATAATTATTTTGAAGATTCATATTCATATCAACCTCTTTGATGGGAGGGAGAGATATGATGTTGCATTCCAAGAGTTATTTTAGAACACTTGCTATAAATTTAAGAAGATTCATAAAGAGTCTCCTTGGAAGAGCTGATAAAACCATGTGAGGAGTTGGCTTTGAGGTTACATTAACTATTGTCTTTTGTTAATTCTTGTTTTTAGTGGGCCTTATCTTATATGGGTTATTATTAGAATTATTATTAGTTGAATATGCTCCAGTTGTGTACTTTAACTTACCCATGGAGAGAAGCTTGATGTCCCATTATTTCACTGTATGACATAGATCTATGAATGATGGAATCTTTTTGAATAGTATAACTTCATGCAATGTCGGTCATAAAATCTTCTTGAATTTGTCCTAGAGTTCTCTATCTACTTTGGGGCTAGTCATATTTGTTAATATAGTTTTATATCATAAGACATATTTATTTATTAACTCATTATATTTTTGATTTAATTGAGAAAATTGATCATAGGAAACCTTGTCACTGATGTTGATAAAAAAAATGTGCCAAAAACATATCTACCAGTGGATTAAATGTTGTGATGGACTAATTAAGAAGATCATAGAACCATTGTAATGCATATTAATTTAAACTTAGATGGAATAACTTAGTTAGGAGTCAATCATTAAACACGTAATCCAAACATGCTATGTGAAAAGTGTATAGATGATTCTCTGGGTCACCCTTACCATCATACAAAGTAATCTTATGTGTCATGAATTTGGATGGAAAATGAGTTGCCTCTATATGTTGTGCCAATAGTGTATGTAGGAGGACATGATAATACAAGGCACAAGATGGTCTAGTGGCATCAAGCTCAATATATAACACCTTGGCCTATAAAGAATGGATCTCATGCATAAGGAATTATACATCTGGAGAGGAGGAATTCATACTAGCCATAAGATATGTTTCCATTAGTGAAGGTTACTAGATTATAATAGGTTGTTGTAGAATCTAAGTTTCCCCTAAAGTATGTGTAATAGTGTTAGCATTTACGGGGTTAGAATATTAACCAAGTGATGGGATATTTATTTATAATATAGCTTGCAAAATTTGTGTATGATTATGGGCATGTTCCTAAAGTCTATCTCTAAAACTCTGTAAGATCTCATCCTTGTTGATTATAATATTATCAGTGTCAAGGGGGGGAGTGTGTCTTGAGTCCCATATCATGTATCATTATTATCTTGAATGTATTAATCATGTTTTAATGTATTATCATTGAAATCCATATTAGCAGGGTTTGAAGGATCAATTAGAGGAGTTGTAACTGGTGATTTGTCCATAGTATAAGCTCGAATGGAAGGAATTTGGGTATGCTCAATAGGATTAATGCTAAGCCTAAGACTTCTTCTTAAAGGAAGAGATATAACTTTTTGAGATGGCATATAGAAAACAAAATGAAAAAATACTGCTAAAATAGAATATATTAAATCCAAAAAACCTAAAACAACTAATGGAAATAGGAAAAAAGAAGGGTACAAACCCTAGTAGCATTTAGGGCTAGGGTTTGGGAACTATTTGAAGTAAGTTAGATTCACAAAATGATTTAGCTTCTTATGGAGTTATGGAATGCAAAACCCTAGTTTATTACTTTTAAAGTGCTAGAATAATAAATCAAGAAATAAATATAGCAATATCAACAACCATTAATTTGTATAAAATTGATTTATCATATCATTCTATAAACAATAATGAACTAGAAAAGGTGTACTTAGTTATAAAATTGAATGAGAAAGACAAGGGGTAGATTAGAAACTGGTGCAAGAATAGCGTAAGGTGTCTACAATAGGAAATAGGTGTCAGAAACCCTCCTAGATAGCAACATGGTCCTCTTGTTAATAATGCACCGTGTTAGTGTCCTATGTGTCATGTTAATGGCCTTATGTTGCAGAGATAATGAGCTTATGGGTGGACCTTCGACTTGTTTTGAGGATCCTATGCTTCTGTGACCAGATTATAAATCATTTTTTGTTCCTTATTTTGACTGATTTCAATGTGAAACCCTAGGCCTCTATGTTTGTTAGGGTATTTGAGGATCACAAGTAGAAAAAGAGTAACGTTAGTAGGGTAGGTTAGACGTAGCCTCAAGACCCAATGTGTTGAGCATTGCCTATATACTAATACCTCTAAAGGCATTCAATCCTTATGTAGTTATCCAAATCTAAGTGTTGGTGCAAGTGCAAATGAATGATAGTATAAGTGTTGATTTGAATGCTTTGAGTGTGACTTGAGAATAGAAATCTAAGTAATTTGAGCTCTAGGTTATTATAGATGGGTGTATGTAGAAGTAAGGTAGAATAGGGATCGATGACTTTGATTTGCATCATTATTTCTAAGTTTATTTTTGAATATTTTATCTGATTTCTATCTAGGGGATAAATAAATGGAAGCAGTCTATATATAGCATTTTGGTTCTTATCGAGACATGAAATGGGTCTCGAGTGACCCTAAGGTGCTTTGAGAAATGGAAAGATATTCATTATGTTTGAAAATAGATAAGGGGAATTAGTGTTGTCCCTTAGTCAATAACATAATATGCTATAGTTTAAAGGGCCACATTAATGTCCAAGTGGTAGGAATGGTGAAAAAGGGACTTGGGTGCCTAAGTGAAGGCTTAGTGCTACTTTAAGCATATATGGGAATGGGTTAGACTCATACAAAAGCTGTAAAATGATCAAGAGATGCCCTAAGATAGGTATATGAATAAGATAAGGATAAGGTGGTCTCAAGTGACACTCATTGCACTAAAATGACTTTTTAGATGACTACATAATGCATGTGAGATTATTACAACTAGATCAAGGGATGACTTACAAAGCATATGTGAATGTAGATTTTATTAAAGAAAATAATAATAAATAAAGTGTTAAGGTGAATGGATATTCAAAATATTTTCCCTCAAAGCTAAAGATGAGGAAATTATTACTAAAGTTGAAAGATGGGTTCTCATGCTGCATCTTTTGGTTGTATTCCATGCCACTAGACTAAAACATCAGTGATATTCTGATTGCAAAGCTGACAAGGGTTCCTATCCAAAATATATTTAATTTCAATAAGGAGAGAGCCTTTTGCATCTAGCTTAGGAAGTATTGTCTATGATGTGACTTATGAATGAGAAATTTCTTCAAACATGAGACATGAAAAAGTAGTTGGACACGTGAAGAGGGTAGAATTTATAACTTGTATGCAATAGGACCAATCTATATAAGAGCCTTATAAATTCCATATAACTTGCGAATAAGTTTTTAACATCCCTTTAGTTTAAGAGAGGACAACTTATAAGGTTGTATTTGGATGAAAACCATATCTTCAAATTAGAAGGTGCAT
Organism: Torreya grandis; assembly: GCA_037957365.1. Lineage (NCBI taxonomy): Eukaryota > Viridiplantae > Streptophyta > Pinopsida > Cupressales > Taxaceae > Torreya > Torreya grandis. Next base: position 4,099,259 of record JARHVA010000099.1, on the reverse strand, counting down.
TCAGAATGAAGTTGATCCAACTAGTGCTTCATGTGATTTTTTTCCATGTGTAGACTATCCTTGAGATGGTGAATAATATTTTCCTAGGTATAAGGTTAGTGTCCACTTCCTATAAATGAGAACTCTGAGAAATATAAGCAAGAAAAGATGGTATATTTTGATCAGAGGCAGATTCGTAATGAGTCATCCAAATGGTTATGTGATAGGTGGTGTTGTAACACCATTATAAAAGTGGTAATCAGTTCACCCATTAATTTTTTTGATCATAGTAAAAGAGATAAAGACATGATTATAGTAATTTATTGTAAATTTTAGTCTAAATATTTGTATATCAAATGTAACCCAAGCTCATCTTCAATTAGGTACCTATGCTCTTGAAGAGTTCCTACTAGAATACAGTTGTGAAAGTTGAGTTGTGATCATATAAAATAGAGGTTAATATTCCATAGAGGTAAAATATTTGATCGAGGAATGTTTGGGTGATGTTATAAGTAGTGTAATAATGGTTCAAGGCACAAAAATGAACATATTTAGAGAGGTGATCTACCACCACCATAATTACTAATTTTCCACCAAATTTTGGAAAGGATTCTATAAGATCCATGGATATTTTTATCCAAATTCATTATGGAAGAGGAATGGATTGGAGTAATCCAAACACTACCACTATCTCTCCCTAGTGACATTGACATACTTCACATTTCTCAAAAACTGTCTTGATATCTTGCATGGTGCATGGCCAAAATAAAATACAGTGAATGCATTCATATATTTTTGCAAAACATGAATGACCTATGAAAGGTGATGCATGTAACTCATGGAAAATATTGTGTTGGAACTTGATCCAAAAATCAATAAATGTGTCCTTTGTATCATGAGGATTAGCCATCCAAATTTTAGTTGGAGTTACAATCCAAGACCACACAATTGTAAGATGATTTTTTTTATGTGACTATCATATTATAACTCTTTTTAGATGTCATGAATCTATCTGAAATGGGGATGAATAAGGCCAACATTTGTGTCTCTTCTTCATACTAGGAAGATAGTGCATCGATGACCTAATTTTGTGTGCCCTTATTATAAGTGAATAAAATCACACCCCATTAATATATAAACCAATTTTTTTTATACAAGGAAGGGACATGTTACTTCAAGAAATATTTGAGGCTTTGACAATTAGATTTGATGTTAAAATATTGAACCTCGAGTATGGTTTTCACTTACTAAGAGCATTGAGGATAGCCATGATTTATTTCTCATATGTTGATTGTGTCAAATTTCACCCATTATGGGATTTTATAGTGAATGCAATAGGACGACCCTATTGCATGAGGAAAAACAATAGTTAACACATGTGTCACTTTCAATGAAAAATGTCTTTGAGAAATATGGCATGACCAAAATAAGTGTAATACACAGCGTGCTTGAGTACCCCAAAATATATTTTAGTTACAAATGACCACAAAAGGGAGTTTTTATTAGCTTGGAAATAAATGAGGTAGTTTGTTTCCCATAATCTTTAGAAAAATTATGGTAGTACCTTGTGAGGCCAAGAAATCCACAAATGCCTCTGAGTGTCCTAGGTTTAGACCAATTTTTCATGGCCTCAATTTTTTTGAGTCAACATAAACATCAAAGCCTACAAAGACAATGTGTCCTAAGTAATCCATCTCTTGTTTAACAAAGGAAAATTTATAATTTTTCACATGGAGTTGGTATATTTTAAGAAGTCATAAATCCATGTCGAGGTGATAGAGATGTGTTTCTTAAGTTTTTTAGTAAATCAAGATATCATTAAAGAAGACCAATATGAATATCTATAAAACAAGAAAAAATATTTTGGTCATAAAACCTTGGAATACATAAGGGGTATTGGTAAGACTGGAGGGCATGATCAAGAATTCATAGTCATCGTCATGTGTATGGAAAGAAATTTTTTGAATATCTTCATCATAGAGGTATATCTAATGATATCCAGACTATAGATCAAATTTGGAGAAGAAGTGGGAACCATGAAGTTCAAAAATAATTCCATATATCACTAGGGTAGGAAATTTATCTTTAATATTCAAATTTTTTAACTCATGAAAATCAATGCAAAACTACCAAGATCTTGATTTTTTTAGCTAGTAAAACTAGGGAGTATGGACTTGTCCTCCTCAAATGAATGACTCCTTCATGACATATTTATTAACCATATTCTCAATTTAAATTTTATGTAAAAAAAGGATAAAGGTATGTCTAAATTCTATATATCTACACTACTCAAAAGGAGTTGAATATAACGCACTTCTGGTCAATGAGGTGGCAAGCCTTTTAGTTCCTCGAATACTTATACATGTTTGACTATAATATTTTATAATTCAATAGGCTACTAGGAATTGAGATATGTATTGATATAGATAGATGAGATATGATCAATGATTCCATTTGAGCCTTTCTTTAGGATCTTTTCCATGTAGTTGGAACTAATGGCACAGATAGATCCTAGTAAGAGGACTTCTAGTGTGTGTTGTTGGCCATTTTAAAAAAACTCCATCCAAAGTTTTGAAAATTCTAAAAATAAAAGGCCAAGAGTGTGAAACCATTGGGATCCAATAACCACATTGCATCCTCCCAAGAGAAAAGAAAATATGTCTTTTTTAGGGTATATTCCCCCACAAAAATATGAACATTATGACATTTTCCTTTACATGGAAATTTTTCACCATTGGTAATCATGAATTAAGAGTTTAAATAAGGGTGCATAAAATAATAAAAAAAATTGGATAGTTGAGGATTAATGAAATTATGTGTGCTACCAAGGTCAATGATAATAGTGAGGTGGTGTTTCTTTAAAAACCTCTTTACTCTCATAATTTAAGGAGTGTTTACCCCATCCAAGGCATGCATCAAAATTTTGGGATGTGATTACATTTTAGTGGATTATTTGACTTAAATATCTTCATCATGGAAATCCTGACAATCTTTCTATTCTTAAGCATCTAATGGTGACTCAACATTGATCAAATGTAGCTTATATCTAATTCACTTGTGTCCTCTAGTGATGTTCTCATCACAGTTGCAACATATCCCTTTTTCATGATAGGCACATATTTATTCCTCCATAAGTACTTTAATGGGGGTGAGTTTTGGATGATTATTTTGACTAGCCATGGTGTTGTAGATGTCTTGAAAGAACCAAAATTAGAATATCAAAATTGGGAGGTGATCTTGAATTTCACAATCTTAGCTAATCCTAATGCTTCCATCATGTATTATGGTTTAAACATCTTGAACTCCATGTGAATTATATCTTTAAACCCACTAATGAAACAAATCTTGAAAACTCATCATTTAACCCTTCGATTGGGTTGGGCAATTTTTTGCATTCATCTTGATACTCACAAACCATTCTACATTTCCATAGTTTAGTCAAGAATCTGTTCAAATCATCATAAGTATTAGGACCAAATCAAACCTAAAAAATCTTGACAAAATAATCTGAAATGAGTTTTATATAATATTTTTGATACCATTGGTACCGTTGGAAAACTTCCTTCTCCAAGTAAAATGAATTGATGGGTACCTTGTATACCCCCGATGTATTATGTAAGTTGAAATATTATTCAACACCATAAATCTAGCTAGATATATTTATACCATCAAATTTTGTAAAGTCCAATTTAAGGCCACACAACATGATTTGGGATAAAAACCACCTTAATTGAATTCCTTTCACCATTGAGTTTTTGGAGACAATGGTATTTTGTGCATTGATGTCATGTATTCCCTCATTCAACTTAGTGAGTTGGGATTCGATCTAAGATTGGAATTAAACTTGAATTTATTCAATCTTTTAGGCCATGTTGTAGGTTCTCACATGAGTGACAATAGTTGACTAGAAAGGTTTGAAATTGCAAAAAAGAGCTTACTCAAGTTATATGTTAAAATTATCAACTCAATAAGATAATTTCAATGGTATGATTTCCACAAGGGAAAACAATATTTTTAGGATTAGGTGAAATACACACACACACACACACACACACACACACACACACACACACACATGTGGAATGTTTTTTTGAAAATTTTGAAAAACTCGTGAGATTGATCATTTAGAAGATAAAATCACTATAGTGTAGTCATTCTTTACGCTAATATTTATTTTATTTTCTATCGATGGGATACTACATCAAATTAATGGAACTATTTTAGAATATTTTGACCCTTATATCTACTATGGTTATTATGTTTTTATCAACTAGAATAATATGATACTTTTTTACTTACTATTATTTGTTCCTAGATTTCTAATAAATCAAACTCAAATCCATGATTGTATGAATTCTTGTTTTATAAGTAAGTTTAATACAACATGGGTTTGGTTTGTGAACTTGAAAATATAATAATCTCATTCTTAAAATAGTGTGGGCTCAATAATTTATATCTCTAACTACAATATATAATCATTCTATAGCCCATTATTATGTCTTTGAGGTAAAATACAAGTAACTTCCTAGTGATAACAACTTACTAGTGGATCACAAAAACAAATAGCTGAAGGCTTCATATCAATAGGATACGAAAAAACTAGGGGGTATTCATATATACCCATAGGTATGTGGAAGCACAAGCTTGTTAACATCACTATCTAATGGCTTGTGTGTTCAAGCATAAGCTCTCACTAAAAAATAATGGAAAATTGATAACCACTTAGCATGAAACAATAAATTTATATTAGTTTTAAAAATGTTGGAACATTATTTATAACCTAAGAAAAAAAATATGGAAGAAAAAAAATTAGGCAATAATCTTAGTGTTTCCACCCTATGAGTACTTTCTAATCACCAAGATCCTTATTTGGCAAGGGAGAGCATAGGGTAGATAGAACTAGAGAACTCTTAACCACTAAATCTATTGTAGTTTAATGGACCTGAAAAGAGATATAATACCACATTTTATACCCTTCCTACAATAAATTAGAATAATAGTGAAAATACAATAAATAATATTGTAAATGAAAATAAAAAGGCTATATTTTATATTTAAAAAGGAGCATAATTGAAATATAGTATTGCTGGCCACTTTTAGTGGCAACCTCATTTCAAAAATCTCAATGCGATATAATTTGTGGATATATTTCCATTAGCCTAGGATCTTATATATACTAATTCTATCCTAGCTAACTACTACTTCCTATGCATGTGGGATTATTAAAACTAACTCAAGCGACAAGTTACAAAAAAAATTGTGTTTGTAGCTTTTATTAAATACAAAAAATATAAAAAATGAGTTAGGGAGAAGGGGTCCTTAAAAATGTCTTCACAAGGTCTTCAAATTATGGATCATGAATATGAATATCATAGATAGTCATTAGCTTCTTAAGTACATCATCAATTACATTCTTACACCTAACCATACCCATAAACACTTTCAAAGATGATAGTTTAATTATTGAACTTCCAACACTTATCAAATATGTTATTGAGATATCCAATACTTATTTCCATTTTTTATTCTCATCCTATTAATATTTCCTTCAATTTTCTTCTCACATTGTTTGGCTCCTAGTTCTTCTATATTATTTTCTTATTCTTTATCCCTTTTCAAACCTCATTCTTTGGATTAGTACTTATTCCATCACCTATTTATTGAACACCCACTTCCTCTTGTGGTGTTTCTTATAAATTAACATATTGATGCACATATTTACCAACTTGTTATTATGCAACACCCCTTATCCTTTTAGGCTTATAACATTCATTGGAGAAATAAAATGTTTAATACCTTGGCCAACTAGACTGGTTACACTAGGAGCTTATGGGCTCATGCTAATAACAATAGTTTCTTGGTGTCTAAGTCTTCTTACAATTTCTTAGGTAAACTAAGAAACAAGGGTCTTTCAAAAATATATTAACTTTACTTAGAATTCATGTTTTATTCTCTCTACTAACATGAATCTCTCTTCCACATCCTCCTTGAGTAAGACATGATTATTTTTAGAACTCAATAATCCCAATTCAAATAGATTTTTTGTAATCCTCTCCTGTGCATATACCTGGGGTGGTTTATTTTTATGTTAACCATCTGAAGATGATGAACTTTCATTTGGTTCAATAACCTTATAATTCCCGTTTCAACATGTAGTTTCCCCCTATTTTTTTAATGTTTCATCCATCTTCCCTTCTCTATAAAATAGATTCATGAATCACTAATGGTCATTCTACCAACCTACACTATGTCATTTTTAAGGTTTTTTTACCTATCTTCCTCAAATGCCTTAACATTCTCCTGATATTATATTGATGCTTATCCATTTTTAAAAAAAATTGTGGTTTTATATCCATTATATCATTATTTGACTCTTCTGCATATGCTTTAGTTTTTCCTAGAGGCTTATATCTCCTCCTCAACTTAATCTCAATGCATCAATCATCACAACATCTATTGATGGACGAGTCATATCATTTAACCTATTTAACTCACACTTCATATACTTCACATTCATGACATATGGGACTTCACCCCAGGTTCACCACTTCCCATCCTTGGTCATAAATATTGCCAATTAATAGAGTACCATCACACAAAACCTAATAAATCCATGATATTGTTTTGTCATCCATAGTGGTATTCTATACTCCTTGAATGATTCATGCATGAATTTGAACCACACCTTAATCTTCTTCCTATAAGGGTCTTTCATTTGATGAGTGAAATTATTCACCACATATTTCATCATACATGATCTTGATCCTCCAATCAACTCAAATCCATACTTACCCTCAAGAATCCAAAATTCCTCAATCATCAATAGAATCAATATCATCCTCCATTTAAATGTATCTCCTTTTTTATGCTTTTCCTCAAACAACATCACAACCTTCTTCATGATGTATTTTTCATAATTTAAGGTCATTTTGTTTACTACCACGAAATATGCTAAAGATTCAACCTCCTTGGTCATCCTTGTCCTATTTTATATAGATAAAATAAAGGAGCTAATATAATTTGCATAGAAACTTACATAGCATACATAGACAAGTTATCTACTACACTTATATTTATCCTAACCTTTATCCCTAATACCTTTTGTTACTTTATTGATTTTTGAAATTATCTTCATCCCCAAACACATGTTCTCCTTAATTATCAATAACAATGATCTTGCTTATCTACATAGCAAATAATTTTAATTTTTTCTTATGATATTCAACCTTCCATTATGCATGCATGTCAACAAATATTTCACCTATTCTTTTGGCCTGATTTTACTGACAATCATACTCTTGATGGGTTTTCCAATTATACATATGCTTAGACAAATGTTTCTTAAAATTATAGGTTTGATTTATACTTTGCCAATATTATCTTTGAATATTTTATCAATTATGGCACTATAACATGAGGCTATGACTTAAAATATATTTGGCATTATGACATGAGGCTAGGACTCAGTACTTGAATATTTGAACTAACCTTTTTTTGAGTAATTTTTTATTATTTTAAGAATTTTTATGTTTTCACAATCCATAAAAGTTAGTAGTATAGATTTTCAAGTACTATGTATAATATTTTTGCTCAATATTGCACATAGTTTTACCCAAAAACTTACACTTCTCATTTTATTATTATGTTTGTTCTATGATGCTAGTGATCAACATCTAATTTGACTTGTATATCTAAGTTTAGTATGTAATAAGTAATATATAAATAATAATTAGGAAATGTCATGTGATGATCAATTCCCTTGGGAAATTATAGAAACAATGATTTGAACCATATAATGAATCTCATCTATCTTGGGAAAACTCAAGTTTCTCATAAAATAAATGTGATTGAATATTAAATTATGTGTTCTTTTTTTGCCTCTTAAATGAAATGTTTTTTAGTGTAAGAATTGATAATCTAATAGCAATCCAAAAGTGTAAATTGTAATTTATTTTATATTTATAACTTGCATTTGTATTGACTTATGATTGTGTGATTAAGACCTTCTTGGAACCTACATTTATGAATGATCCCTGATAACATAATTAACCCAGGGATCACTAGTGGGACTTATAATGTTACAAGACCTTCGTAGGTTACTTCTAATTTATTATTTTAATAGGGGATCCTCCATAACTTCTTCTTATTTACTATTGGTTGAACAACGAAATTGTTCTTACTATCTAGCTAACTTTAGTAGGACTATTTTATTATAGCAAAAATAGATTCCATGCTTTATGGTGTGATGTGATTAAATGAAGACTAGGTTAAAATAAAATTTCCTTTAATCCTTAAATGATTATTAAGTTAATTTAAATAATGTGTACTTGTATTTTTCTTAGACCCTTGTTTGAAAGGAATTATGTACTTATAATAAGTTCAAAAACAATTAGAATTTTATTTGTATATTGGTTGTGAATTAATTTATCTTGTTTGGATTATTTTATGAAATCAATAAATGAATAAGTAATGAGCCTAATTCTAATTTTAGGACTATAAAACTTTTAAGGAAATAATTTGAAGCTTGACTACTGTAATGTAGATGTATTCTTCATTCTGAAATGATTGAAATTTTTTGAGTGATGATTGTGAATAAATTATGATATTTAGGTAAGCACACAGAGTTGGGGTGCCAAAAATAAGACACATTTTGTGTTCAAACTAGTTTTAATAATTATGTGTACATGGTTTTAAAATGTGCATATGCAGTCTCAGCACATAGGCTCAATAATTACTGAGCTAGGATCAGGTACATGACTTTATTATTTAAAATTGTGTACACAATTTTACTCTTTATAACTATGTATGCAATATTATGTTTATAAAAGTGTGTGCATATAATAGTTTACTATTACATTCATAAACATAGTTTATAAATAAAATAAACATTTAAGTATAATTTTACATTTAGATAAGGACATATAGTTTCTTATAATTAAATTTATATTTTATTTATATATTTTAAAGATGTTTGATGGTGGTTTTACACCTCTAGGAGCTATAATGTAAATTATAGGTTCTAGAGGATCTTATAATATTTCAGACTTAGTCAGATTTAAAGGTTTTAGGGTTTCAGACTTAGCCATATTTAAAGGTTTCAATATTTAAATGACACATCATATGAGGCATGAAGGTTGGATGAAAGGATGTAGGTATGATATAAAATTATGAGAATATCTCTCACAAAGTGCCACAAGTCGATCCTACCCCATTCCTGGTGCACGCCTTAAGGCATACACTATGGGAGAAATGCATTTGTGAGCCCCTAATGCATTTAGGAACCATCTAATACACAAAATCATACATAATGTGATTTACAACCTAGGGATACATTTATAATAACAATCCCATGGATAAAAAACACACCTCACTTCTTTCAATCCATAGATCATGGATATTTATGCTAGATTTGATAAATTTAATCATTTTTTTACTTTATCAATTATTCTCAGTTAATTGACAACCCCTTTCATTTAATATCTAGTTAAAAAAATCCTTGCCATTATTATTAGACCCTAAACCCTAAACTTTATACCCTAAACCCTACACCCTAAACCATAAACCCTAAACCAATTGATTTAGCCCAAACTAACAACATTTAAAGTAATAATTAGGTCCACAAGGCTCATTTTGGCCCAAACTGCATCACTAATTACCCCAATTGACTAATTTGCTCAATATATGATGATATTTGGTCTAGTTAAGCCCAAAAACATATTTTGTAGTCGTAAATAGGTTCAATGAGCTTAAATTATCCCTAATTGCCTTTGTGATTTATTCATATACCCTTAAATCTAAAAATTATACCCTATACCCTAAGCACTAAACCCTAAACCCTAAATCAACCAATTTAGCCCCAATTAACATCCTTTAAAGTAATAATTATTTTCATAGGGCTCAATTTGGCCAAAATCATATCACTTATTTCCCTGATTGACTAATTGGCTCAACCTGTGATGACAATGGGGCTAATTATGCCCAAAATCACATTTTATAGTCACAAGTAGGTTTAACAAGCTAAAATTGGCCCCAATTACCTTTACTATTGGAACCTATAGCCTAAACCATAAACCATATACCTTAAGCCCTAACTTGTAAACTCATCAAATTCCAGACTAATTGTTTTAGCCTTATTTAACAACATTTAACTAAGAATTAAGTTCACAGCATTCAATTTCACCTAAATTACATCACTAATTTTACCAATTAACTAATTATCTTAGTCTACATGATGACATCAGGGATAATTGAGCTTGAAATCACATTATGTAGTCACAAATAACTTGAATAAGCTCAAACTATCCCCGATTACCTTTACAATTAGACCCTAAACCCTAAACCCTAAACCCTTACCATATACCTTAAATAGTGTGCCCTAAAACTTAAACCCTAAATCATAAGCACTAAACCCTAAACAAATTGATTTATCCCAAATTAACATCTTTTAGAGTAATAATTAGATTCACAAGGCTTAATTTAGAGCAAATTGCGTCATTGATTACCAAAATTGATTGATTGGATCAATTTGTGATAACATTAGGGCTAATTGAGACCTAAATCACATTTCTTAGTCACAAATAGGTTCAAGAAGCTCAAATTGGCCCCAATTACCTTAGTAATTGGACCATATACCCTAAAACCTAAACCTTATATATAATACCCTAAGCACTAAACCCTAAGCCCTAAATCATAAAATCTAAACCCTAAATCAATTTATTTGTCCCAAATTAACATCCTTTAGAGTAATAATTAGTCTCATGGGGTTTAATTTATCCCAAAATCACATTCTATAGTCAAAAGTAGGCTTAAAGAGATCAAATCAGCCCTAATTGCTTTCATGATTAGACCCTATACCCTAAACCCTAAAATGTATACCTAAAACCCTAAGTCCTAAACCCTAAATCTTAAACTCTGTAAACCCTAAAACAATTATTTTAGCCCTAATTAACATCATTTACACTAGGAATTAGGTTCACAAGGCTCAATCAGGCTAAAATCACATCATTAATTACCCCAATTAGCTAATTGGATTTATGTATGATGACATGGGGCCTAATTGAGCCAAAAATCATATTCTATAGTCATAAATAGGTTGAATAACCTTAAATTACCCCTAAATGCTTTTGAAATTGGACCCTATACCTTAAATCATAAGCCCTAAACCTTAAATTCTAAATCATAAACCCTAATCCCTAAACCAATAATTGTAACCCAAATTAACATCATTTATGGTAAAATTTAGGTTCATGGGACTCAATTTGGCCCAAATTACATCATTGATCACCCCAATTGACTAATTGATTCAAGTTGTGATGGCATTGGGGCTAATTGAGCCCAAAACCACATTTTGTAGTCAAAAATAGGTTTAAGGTTTAATGATCTCAAATTGGCCCTAACTACCTTATGATTGGACCCTATACCTTAAACTATAAACCTTATATGTTATACCCTAAGCCCTAAACCCCAATCCTTAATCCCTAAATTTTAAACCCTAAATCAATCAATTTAGCCCCAATTAACATCTTTTAGAGTAATAATTATTTTCATATGGCTCAATTTATCTAAAATCGCATCACTTATTGCCCCAATTAAATAATTAGCTCAACTTGTGATGATATTAGAGCTAATTTTTCATAAAATCACATTCTATAGTCATAATTAGGTTCAACAAGCTCAAATTGTCCCCAAATGCCTTCATAATTGGACCCTATACCCTAAACCATATACCTTAAACCCTAAACCCTAAAACCTAAATCATAAACTCTTTAAAACCTAAAACA
>JARHVA010000099.1:4012500-4082500 GCA_037957365.1 Torreya grandis | reverse complement strand
TTTTTGATGAGTTCTCTAATGATGAACTCTCTTATAATTCATGGGTGCATAAGAGGATATTCCTTCTTTCAATCATAATAATAGGTTTCCCTAATCCACAAGTGCCCAAGCATAATTTGGTGAGCATTCATTTTACTCAAATGATATGTTACCTGATATATTATATTATCCCTAAAACACCATACACTATGGATCGATCTATGCTACTTAATGAATAAGCAGTAGAGTTTGGTTACGACACATATTAATCCTCATATAATACTATTGGTTGTTGCCTTGCATAAATTAGAAGCTAGGATAGTCATCAAATTTTAAAATATTTTCCTAAAGTATTTACTTGGGTGCATTCAAATATTCCTAACATTGATCCCTCAATCATAGTACACATAATTACATTGCATCTTGATTCAAATCGAGTTAAATAAAAGATTCAAAATATTCACCCCAAAGTTAATCTTTTAGTTAAAGATGGGATCCAATGGTTATTAGATATCAATTTCATTCAACCAATTACGCATCCATAATGTGTTGCTAATATTATTCCTATTATAAATCCTAATGGCCAAATTTAATGTTGTGATTCTAGATACCTAAACAAATTATGTCCTAAGGATGGCTTTCATTTACCCAACATTGATATTATAGTCGACTCCACATCAAGATATGAGATTCTCTATTTTATTTATGGTTTTACCAGGTACAATCAAATTAATATTTCTAAAGAAGACCAAAAAAGACTTATTTCACCACACCATGGGGCACTTTATGCTATATAGTCATGTCATTTAGATTAAAAAATGTAGGCACCATATACCAACATACAATGATAGATATCTTCCATGATATGATTATAGTTGAAGATATGTTGATGAATTTCTTGTAAAATCAAAAGAGTGATAACATCATGTAATATATTTGTGACAAATTTTCAAGAGACTAAGAAAATACAATGTGTGACTCAATCCCAAAAAATGTGTATTTAGGGTTTCATTGAGTAAAGTTTTAGGATTCATAATATCCCAATCTAGCATTAATTTTTATATTAATAAATTCTAAGTAATCATGGATATGCCTCCTCCTACCAATTTAAATAAACTTAATTCCCTCCAAGGTAGAATTCAAGTAATACACCACTTTATGGCATAACTTTCAATTAAGACCCAATCATTCACCAAAGGATGTAAAATATGAATGGGACATCACATGTCAAGAAATATTTGACACACTTAAACAATACTTAATAAACCCACCTATCTTGGTCCCACCAATACCTGACAAGCCAATTTTATTTTAACTCTCAGTGATAGATCATGCACTTGGTGCACTCCTAGCATAACACAATGATCAACATAAAGAGAGGGTCATTTACTATATCAGTCGTATTCTATTTGACTATGAAATAAATTATCCAATAATCAAAAAACTTTGTTTATCACTTATATTTTCTACTTAGAAGCTCTAACATTATATGATTAATAATGAGACATGGATCATTAAAAACATTGATCCTTTAAAGTTCATCATGTCAAAGTTGCATCTATTAGGCCGTACTAAAAAATGGGTTATGTTACTCATATAATTTGACATCAAGATCATTTTACAAAGATAAGTAAAAGACCAAATAATTTTAGATCAATTGGTAGCATCCCCATTATTAGTTACAAATCCTATTAATGATGATTTTAGAGATGAATTCATAGTATATAATACCACTTTAGATACATGGATAATATTATTTAGCAATTATAGATGTGTAGTTGGTGTTGGATCCAAAAAAGAATTTATATATCCACTTGGGCACATAGTACATCTCACTTACCGACTCAGTTTTTCATGTGCCAACAACATCACAAAGTATGAAGATCTTATCTTAGGCCTTAAAGCAACTCATGCTCTCCAAATTAAATCAATAAAATATAATTGGGACTAAAAATTAATTGTCAATCAAGTTATATATGTCTACCAAACCAAATAAAAATGCCTCATTCCCTACAAGAATATGGTTCAACATCTACAGACTCAATGTGATAATTTATCTATAAAAACATCTTACATAAAGATAATCATCATGTTGATGTAATGGCTAGTGTCACATCAATGATCCCCATCGATATAGGTGAAGACCTGGTTATTTTCACTATCAAATGATTACAATATCTATCATTGTTCCATGTAGACCTTATCACTCTAAAAATTTTAGCTACCACTCGTAGCACAACACCATCTAAATGGTCCTCTAAAATATACAACTTTTGAATAAATTTATTACACCTAATACTTTCACAAGAAATGAAAAGTGTAAACTATAGATAACCTCCATCTAATATGTCATATCAGTGGAGAAATATTTAAGATATATTTTTAGGGACACTTACTTTGATTTTTAACAATCGAAGAAGCTAAGTTGGTTATTTGGTAGGTACATGACAGTAAATGTGGTGGTTATTTCAATGGTAAATTAATTCTTGTCACTTAATTTTGTACCCTTGGAGAGGTAGTTCAAGCCTTCTCCAAATTTTGTGGAACATGGGATTACCCCTCAGCCTATTGGTTACCTATAGTAGGGGTAAACCTCTAGATTAGAGAGATAGCTCCCTTGGTTTGTCTATTGAAGCTCATCACCTATACTACTAGCTCATTTGGATGAAAAGATAGAGACAAAACATAAAGTAAACCTATCTTAATGAGGTGATGCACCAATTTTAACCTAACCACTTCCAACCAATTACAATTACACTTCAAACAAAACCCTAACCTACATATGACACTATTTTAAATCTGCCCTTGCATTAGTATTTTTCATGGAGGTTTGTGAAGGTAACTTGAGCTAGGAGGACTAAGCACAAGGTCAAGACATGAAATTAGTGAAGATAAATCTTGATAAACTCATGAACACTTCATTGGAACACTTTAAGAGACCTACAAAATTCTTTCAAAGCTGAATACGATGCAAACAGGGACAACATGCCAAGGAAAAGAATCTATCACTTAGCAAGATCAACTAGTTAACAAACACATTAAAACAACTCATGGAGAAGGTAAACTAGATTTTTATTTATTTATCAAAGGCTGAAAATGATAATGGGTTCACCATAATCAGGTGGAGGATATAAACATAGCCAAAAGTGGCTCAATATATAGCACAAGTTGGAGAGAAGAGAAGAAGGGTGTAGGAGAGAGAGAGAGTAGACAAGTGTCATGTGAGTTACAAAAATAAGAGGAGTTATGAAACTACATAAATAATTCTAATATGTCATGTGTATCTCTTATTAATATTTTCAAACTCTCCAAGTGGCATGGGAGTTGAAGTGTTTGCTTGACACCTTGATTAGCTTCTTAAAACTTCTCTTCTTCTTGACATGTTAAAGGATAAGTGGCCTTATTGATGGTCAAATCAGTTTTTTATACCTCTTTTCTCTTATCTTTACACCTCTCAACTGACCTAAATATGTTCTCTTTGAAACATCACCTCTTTGTAACATCACCTCTTTGTCTTGGAAGGTGTCTAGAGGACTCTTCATCTCCTTAGGCCTATTTTGCACACAAGTGTCAAAACTTGGAATTTTTTTCTTTAGATCATCCAAAATTCATGGATGGCCTATTCACATCATATTGAACCTAAAATAATCCATTTTAATTCCTTAAACTATCCCCAACATGTCATTCTCTACCAAAATCCCCAAATAGGCCTCATTCCTTGTACCCCTAAAATGATACAAACCTCCTTGTGTAAATAAAAGTATAGAGGATTTTGAGAATATGAGTGAATATTCCAGTACCCAGTATGGATTTATATATCTAGGTTTAATTGCATGCTCTTAGAGTTAGTGGAGATATCTCTTTTTGCCATTTCTCTCTCCTAACTAGGCCTCAATTAGGCCTTCCTACCAAGAGAGTGAAAAATTAGTATACAGGTTCCCCACACATGAAAAAACCCAAAAAAGTGTGTGATTCACTTATAAAACATCCTCCCCATTATCCATGCCAAATTTGAAGTTTTGACTCACTGTATGAGCCTATAAAATATTAAAAATCAATCTTTTTAGCCCTAATCTATATAGTTCTATATAGTATTATATCAACCAATTGCATGGGGTGATGCTCAATGGATTATTAAACATGTTCTAGGTGGTTTGGGAGTTTTTATGATCCATCTAGATATATGACAATGGATTTTTCTCCCATTACGTCCTTATGGCTCTCTTAGGCAGCCTAAAAGTGCTTTGAACTCTTAACGATAGTTCAATAATATGGAAGCATGAAACCACCAAATAATTCCAAAAATTATAAGTTCACTTAGGTATTTAACTTCCCCTAGTATCCCAAGGTCCCATGTAGCATGTGTTTTTCATACTAAGCAATAGAAACTAGCCTTTCAAGTTGGAATTGGGCATTCTATGAGGTCTAAGAGTAAATTAGGTTAGTGAGAACTTTATTGTGTTTTTTATAAGATCCAATGGTATCAATTGGGTTTATGACATTCCTCCTAACTTTTTCTAATGGTTTTCTAGTCATAATCCTTGATTATACTATCTAACCACCTCAATATCTCAATCTTAGGGTTCTTAAGCCAAACTGCTTACCATACCCTAATTACCTATGTTCTTCCATTTTCCCTCGTTATATGATGTTTATAACCTCATGAAATATTTATCATGTTTTTCACATTATTTATCAAGGATCTATAAGTCCTCAACTCACTTCCATTGACTGGCCATCATCTTCAACTAACAGCTACAAGTAGGTCTATCAATACAAATAAGTTTGTGTAGGGTTGTTAATCATGTTTCCATTATTACTGGGTCTAAGGCTCATGGAGCTATATCATCATATTTCCATCATGTTCACTTACCTTAATCTCTCCTATTAATCATATAGTCATTTATACTTTACATACAAATGCAGGTTTCTCAAGACTGAGTAGACTAGTTTCTTGCTTAGAGACTGAACATGCAGGGTTTAGAGTTTGTCTCATTTCTTTCCCTTTTCAGATGAGTTAGAGTTTTTTTTTGAGAATATGTTATGAACATTAGACTCTTTAATTTCCTTACTCTCTCTTATCTTGATCAAGCTTTTCAGACCTTTCAAATAAGCAACATTCTAAGAGCTTAGGTAGTACTATGTGTTTCTATTTGGACTAAGTATGTAGGGGTTTTTTAGTATTTATCCATATTCAAGTGAATCAGGGAGTTGTGTGAGGTTATCTCAACCTTGAAAATCCATTTTTACATTTTAAACTCTTCCTTAGACCCTAAAAAACTCTACCCTCTCAATCAAACACCAATTTCTCACAAGGCAGACTTGTGTTTGGACTGTATGTATATAATTATCTTAAGACCCTTTTCTCTCTGCTCCCCTATTTATAACTATTTAATCTTAATGTATTTAGAAACCTGATGTATTTTCTACCCTTCAATCATTCACACAAACCACTAGCTCAATTATTTGAGAGTCCTTAGTCACTTAGGCAAACCTGTAGGTTTTTAAGTACCTATGGGTGTGCATTTGGAACTAGTCTACAGTTTGGGTGTTCTAAGAACCTTGTTAGCATTGAAACCTATATGAACCTAAATACACTCACCTTAATTATTATAATTAATCTCCCTAATGTATCCCCTTCCTATTCATTTATCTAATATCCCCCCTCACCATTTATTCATTCACTAACCTTATTTCTACCCCACCTACCAATTAATTCTCCTAAATCCCCATTATCTTATCCTAATCCCACTTATCCATTATTTGGAAATTTTCAATTCTCATGACCTACCTACCTACATACTAAGCCTATTCCTAGGCTCTCCTACACCCCTAGTCACTAATCACTCATCTAATCCCCAACCCAATCCTAACTAATCCCTAAGAGGATTCTAGAATCCTCTAATTCTAGAATTCTCTCTAGCTTAGCCTTCCCCCTCTAGAAGCCTCTATTCTAGAGGCTTCCAAGGAATTAAAAATTCCTTGAAAAATCCTTAACCATTGATCCCAATGGCCTAATATTGAATATGAACCATTGATTTATCCTCCCCTAGATTATATAAACAAAGCCACTCCTCCATAGAAACTAACTAGACTCCGTATATAAGCTAGAAACCACTAGAGCCATACAATCTCCATATCAATTTTATGAATCCATAACCATTTATCAAGCAATCATAATGTCAAATTCTAATTCCATGGCAATCTAAAATCAATAATCCATTTGAATATCTTGGTGGGAGCCTAGCTGAAGCTAGGATTTGGTAAGAATGTCTTCATCTATTCTGATTTGTTTCCATAATCTCTCCTACTAGGTAGTTTGATATTTTGGGTTTAAATTACATAGTTTAATCCATTTTCTCAAAATTCCTACTACATTTTAGAGACCACAATGGGACATACTCTCCTAATTTAATCATTTTTCTTTCTATTGGTTTTTTTAATAGCTTGTAGGGTTGAATAAATCAAAAACAAGTGTTGGATTTTGCTCAAAATTTCACACACAGGTGAAACTCACGGTATTTCCCTACAAGTCATGACATTGGAGTGGTATTTTTTCCCTAAAATTCATGATAATCACACTAGCCACAAAATATTAACCACTAATGGTATCTTTCCTTGGTATATTGTTACTCTTGCATAATATCATAGATTCATAAATCATGATATTGCACTGGTAATAGAAATATTTCCCCTTTACGTCATGATTTTACAAGGTTCCTGTGTTAGCATAAAAACATCCATTTTTTATGATGTCTATTATTTTATAACCTATGTGTGCCCATATTTTACATTCTCATGCTGCAAATCTAGGTTTTCACCCTATGTGTGTAGGAAAATAGGTCTGGTTAAAATTCTATCACTTAACTAATAAGCTGCAATATCACCACTCACAAGTTACAATTTTGACCTACAAGTCATGGTATTGTCATTAATAGTCGTGACATTATTATTTCTCCCAAAATTGCTAGAAATTATCCATTGATATCTAACTTTTAGGGTCAATCTTGTCATTCTCTATCTTGCAAGAAGATCAGTGATCATACAGACCTCTTTTGAAAGCTTATTTAACCATTTTAGATCTTAGAATATTTTTTTAAACACATTTGTGATTGGGACAATATTTTGATAATCACATTTTTAATGGATTCTACCTATGTAAACTATTATGTGATAAGGTTGATAGGAAAGGCAAAGGCAAAATCATCTAAAAGCAAAACATCATATTCTTAATCTTTTCTTATCTTCTATAATACTGCTAATTGCGTAGTCATGGTTTTGTCTAGAAATTAGTGATATTGCCTTGACATTACTGATATTCTAATTTGGTCATTTTAGGGTTGTTCTATTTACTTTTTAAATCTTCAAACTCATAATGTAGATTTTAGGACAATATTGATCAAGAAAACACTTTGTGATTCTATAGATTGTGTTTAGATTGTCCATTTTGGTAAATAACTTGTCTTGGTAAAAATCTTGATACATCATCATAAGCCTAATTTGATATAGCTACCTATGAATATTACTTAGGAAATTATATCCCTATAAGCATCTGGATAACCTATGATAACCATTTAGGCATCCACATTAGTTAAAAACCAAAAAAATTGAAGTTTTGTATCTTGTTGTAATAATGTTGATCTTATAGTAGTGATTTCACTTTGACAGTCATGATATTGCCACAACTATCATATTTTTTAGAAAACTACGACGTAACCCCTAGCAGTTAAGCACTTTCTTCAAAATTATGATATCACCCTTTCTGGTTGTGAAATTATAATGATTTGACTATGTATCTATGATATTGCATTCTGAAGTTGCATTTTTGTACTAAGTTTTGTATTTAATTTTATCTTTTTTGAGTGTATTTTTAGAGTCATTTTTAGTGATTTTTGAGTCAATCCTAACCTTTCACAAGGCCCAAATTGCCTTTAGAATTGAGGGCTCTACCCCTCAACCCTACCCTATACTCTAATAAAGAGTGTACCTGAGATACTGCCACCAGACCTTGCAAGGGGATCTGACCCTTGATCCCATCAAGGGATGTTGTCTCTAGACCCCTGCATCATGGGTCGCTCACCCAAAGAAGTTATAGAGCTAAATCAAAAAAATTTAAGTGGTTTTTATTAAGGATTATTGGACTAACATTGTGTTTCTTATAGGGGTGAATCTATTAGCCAATTTTTCTTTATCCAAAATATGATCTTATAGGTCTAACATTTTGTCTTGTAGGCCACCCCTCAAGATTGTCAATCAAAACTACTAATCACTATCTTGAAACTTCCCTCTTTAAAAGTGACACTTGAAACAACTAATTATTTTCTTGTAGACCTCCTATCAAAGACATTTTGGCATCTTAAGAATCATTTTATTTATCTAAGATTTTTCATTGTTTTAATCACCTTTTCTAAATTGTGTTGTATATTCTTGCATCTTATATATCTCACATCTAATTGATCTCTTTTTTTCCTACCTATTTGTCATCTGAAGGCTATGGTGGTATATGTTCTCCTCTTTGCATCCTTGTGGTGATTCTTGGAGGATCAAAAACCACCCACATACTTTCCCATTTTTATTTTCTAGGGGAAATGTGACATGGAATTGATACCCATGCACTTGCCATAGTCTTAGGGGGTAGTAATCATAGATTTCACCACCACACTCTTATCCACACTCTATGTTCTAGTGGAGTATAAATATCAAGGACAACTATCATTAGGCCAAATGGTTGACCCTATACAAATCATTCATAAAGGAGAAGAGTTAATTCTTTGAACCAAGCATTAGATATCACCCTATATGGACTTGGGCACCATCATACCTAGCATATATCAATGATTCCCCTAGAGATCCCACTTAGTCTAGCATAGAACCTCTCAACTGTAATAGGTGGCATAATGCTAGAGTCAGGATTAGCTCCCAAGTGACTATCATGTGTAGATGAGGTTGAGAGGGTTCAAGAGATTTATATAATGGGTCATCGACCTATAACATCACCAATGAAGTCAGTAAATAGTGTATTCATTAGGTCACACACCCAAAATCAAAGTACTAGTCTTGGGTTTATGGTTTGCCTAATTTGGTGTGTGTTTTTTTGGACTTGTGTTGTTTGTGAACCAAGTCAACCTTTTACCTAGACCTGTATACACCTATCTAGTTCTTATACACATAATCATCATCTTATATATCCTTGAATATCATTTGTACATCTTTATCATCATCTAATTAGTGTTTTTGTATATCCTTCACTTATTTCATCATATTTCCCATCACCCTCTTGTCTTTATCCCATCCTAGTCTACTTGTATCCACCCATCATTGATCATACCCCCATCACTTATATATCCTAATCAAGTCTTGTCATCCCTCCATCACATCTTATCACAATCCAACCTCATATTCTTCACATAGCCTAACATTAATCATCCCTAACATCATTTTTATCACTTATTCCACCTTGTTTATAACTAGCTTTGATCACCTTCTAGTCTAGTTTCATCCATACACATCACCTAAATATCCTAAATCATGTCTTATCACCCACATCTTGTCCTAAGTCCACTTTTTCCATAACCAATCATTTATCTTGATCTTGTCTTGCCTCATTACCTTGTCAACTAATTCCTAATCCTAATCTAACCCAACTCATCAACTTGCCTATACCAATCCTCCCATCAAGTCTATAGTCATACTTCAGTCTTCATCTCCATTGGCCAACATTCTTATCATAACAAGGTCCTTATCATTTAACTTGTTTTTTTTTCTAAATCAAGTTTGAATCATACTCACATTCATATACATCTATCAAATCAAATCATCTCACCCTATTTGAGTCAATCATCTTAGTCATGACCTAGCCTTCATCTTATCAATCCTAGGTGAAATAAGTCTTTTGGTCTAATCTATCCCCTTATATAATCTTAGAGATTCTCTTATCTCACTCAATCAAATCTAATCTCAATCATCAAGGTCTATCTCACGTCCTAATTTGGTCTACTTAATTAGTGTCTTATCCCATCTAACATCTCATATCATTGATTCAAACTTGGAATTAGACTAAAGCAAGCCTTTGTCCATATTTATTCCTCACATCCCATATTCATCCCTTAGTATTTCCATTCAATCCTTAATACCTATTAATTGAAGCTGGAAAATCAAATCATTCATAATTTCTCTCATCTTTATCCATGGCATCCAAAATAAATTTAGTCAATACCCTGATTGAACAATGCCTCATTGCCAATAAGAATATGCTCCTTTCTCACCTCCTTGAGATGAGAAAGCCATGTCCAATATATTTTGACCCCATCCACCCATTATTACCTCCATTCCAAATCCATTCATGTGAGTCCCATTCTAATCCTCCATCTACTTGTCATAGCCATTCATCTACCTCTTCCACTGCTAGCAAAGGGAATCCAATCTTGGTCACCTCGTCTACTACTAATCCAACTACCCAATCACGTCAAAAATAATTTGATAAAAATGCTAATGCTTCCACATCTAAGTCACAAAGTGAAGAGATCCCTTATACTTCTCTTCCTATATCCTTATACACCCTCTTCTATCAACTTGTTGTCGCTAACATGATGGTCTAATCTCCCATATTAAATCTTAATCCCACCAAGCCTAGTCCCTCTTGGTATAAAATTAATAAATATTGTGTATATCGCTAAGCATGGGGCATACCATTAATCAATGTCATAATTTTTAAAACTATGTCCAAGACCTCATCGATCATAGTGACATAGAAATTGAGGATGAACTAGATGAGTCTATATCATTAGGTGAATAAGTAAAGGAATTCCTAGATTTTATTCTTGATCATGATCAAGCCCTTCCTCTTCCAATCCAAGGTCAAGACACTACCTCCATCTTCCATGGTCCCCCCATATTTGATAATTCTTTCATCGAAGCTGAGTCTATTCCCCATGAACCTAGTCCTCATGATTCTTTCCATGGACCTCTATATTTTGAATCCATTGCTGCTCCATCATCTTCCTCTCATCCACCATATCAAAAACCCCACATAACTAGGTCACTTATAGATAATAAATCTTCTCTTAACAACATCATGATAGAGTCAGCATCAGAGTCAATACAAGTGTTATATGCATCAGGGTCATGCTCAACACCACCATCTGGATCAGATTCCTCTTCAACGACATCACCCCTCATTTATATTGAAGTAGATGATGACTATGCCTCTCCTATTCATGATACCTCCAATTTAGATGAAAATTAGTCACCAAGCATATCTTTTGATCCCAATCAAGATGATGAAGTCATAAAAAAGTTATTACAAACTTTATCTATCAAATATAATTAAGGTGAATCTAATCCTAACTTGTATGTGTCTCCTACAACTTTTCCTAGTGATCTTTTTGCTACTCTTGCAGAGATATTCTCTGATGTCAAAATTGGGTCTCCTAAGAACCCTTATGAAGACAATGTTAACCCATCACCACTCATTGACCTCATTATACCATCTCCACCACCTTCATCCATCATAGACCCCTTTCTTCCTGTTAATGATCATTTAATCACCTCCCTCCATAGGTATGAATAGGAACATCCATCATTGGACTCTTCTTTAAGTAACATAAGGTGTGCCATAAATGTATAAGTTTAAGACCATATTCAAAAAGTCAATCATAATAACCAAATCATCTTTAATCCTATAATTCAAAATCAAGAAAATTTAAATCATCAGCTTAATCACAAAGTATCTCCCCTTATTGAGTCCTAATATTAGGCACTAGGAGACCATCAAAGTCAAACTAATCATCATTTATCAAGTTAAAAATCAATCTCCCCTAGTGAAGTCTAAAATTAGGCACTAGGGGGTAGTTAAGGTCAAATCCAATCATAAAATAAAAATAATATCAAAATCACTATTATTACAGTCAATCATCCATCAAATAATTAGATCAAATATTAATCATAAAGTCAAAGCATCTTGGATCTACAATATTTTGTCAACTAGCACCAATCAAACATAGAATGTCCAACATATTTAATGATGTATGTGACTACTAGTCCCACTTCCCAATCATCCATAAAATTTTCCTCTCATGATCCTACCATCCATTCAAGTCCAATACACCCCCATCAACATCTACATCTAATCCAATTTATACCTCACATCACCTTCTTGGGTAGTATTAACTCTCATAGGGTGATAAAGACACATGGCCTACATATTTGGAGGGGTCACAATCAAGAATCATCTAAGATCACACAAACCTTGATACATCTAGCATCAACAACATGGTCCTAACATGACATATCTCTAGAACATGTGTTGTCTAAAGAGCATGAAGGTGTCTGAATCTTGCATCTCATAGCCATATCCAATAAAATTGAGATGTTCAAAAATTAAAAAAAATCCAAAAGTCAGAAAATAAAAATAAATAAATAAATAAAATAAAAAATCATTCATTAGATGGTGAAAACTAGTCTTCTAGAGCCTTGGACATGTACCATGATGAAAATCAGTCCTTGACGTCATGGTAATATAATCTATTATCCAAAATGTACCTTAACACTTGGTGACAAAATCCATCCATTTTTCAGTCCCTTGCTACTCCCATCTATATCCTAAATTAGAATGATGTAGAGATGAACCTTCTAGAAGCCATAACTTTTGATTTGTAATTCTATTTGAACTCTCATTTGCACAAAAATGACCATCTCAAAAAATTTAATTTATAAATAACCCATTCTATCTAGTTCAAAATGTTTTCAAAAAACATTTGAATCCATACATGAGCATTTGAAGGTCCAAAGAATATATTTTAATATTTTTTAGAGATTTTTCCATTTTTTAAAAAGCATATTTTTTGAACTAGATATGGACTTCATTTCAAATTCATCCATTAGGTTAATTTTTGTGTTTATAATATATTTAAATATTTTTAGTCACATCATAACTTGCATGTAAAACCTACAAAAAATAGTGGTTGGAAAATTGGTAGAATATGAAAGTTACTAAAAATAGTAATGGATGCATGCCATGTGTTATTAGGAAGGACATGGAATTTTGATAGAAAAATAATTCATGATGGAGCATAAAATGCATATATGTTTTGGAGAGCAAAATAGCTCAAGGAAATAATCTAATACATATATTAAAATGAGTCAGTGTAAACATAGATGCAATGGTATAAGTGCTTATAAAGTCACAAATGACCAAGCATATGATGATGCACAAAGTGATGAAATGGATGAAAAGAATAATTAATATGGTTGAGATAACCTCAACAGAAATTGAGCATTGCCTACATAGTCTAGTAAGAGCTCAAATTGATGTATTCCTCCTAAAAAATGGAATAGAATGGAATGAGTGATGAATAAAACTGACCAAATATTTTATTAGACTCATAATGTATGTGAAGAGATGTATATTTAAGCATAGAGTCAAGTGTTAAACCTATTGAGCCTAGTTTATGCATAGTGTTCTTGAGATTTATTCATCAGATTTGCATTAATGTTTAGACTTGAGTCTAGAGAACAAAGTGCTTGCTATAGCAAAATAAATTAGGCATCATAAGTATGAGTAACTTAGAATGACATAGCATTTCAAATTCATGGATCTAGTTCAAACATGAACACTTATAACTAAGGATAATGGTAAAACAATGACCAAGACCAGAGTTTCAATTGTTTACATTTAAATAATAAAGAAAAGATAGAAAAAGATAAACATAAATGAAACTAACTTAAAATCAAGATATGAACAATCAGAGCTTAAAAGGACAAGAATGTTTAAAAATAAAACAAGAACAACTTCGTAACATGAGATCAAGATATAAATAATCAAGATCCATGTGGACCATCAAGATGTTATTGAACACAAAAGAGAAAATCAAAATCAAATAGGGAAACACAAGACCAGGTGAGACAAGAAGTAATAAATAGGAGAAAACAAGAAGAAATTAGTGAAGATGTGCGAACTCACAATAAAACACCAAGAAAATACTATAAAACACCAATAAAACATAAATAAACACACACAAACAAAAATAAACTTAGTACGGTGTAGAAATAGTTGTTCATATATGTATGGTAGAGGTGTTACTTTCCACTACAACATAACAAAGAACAAGGACACAAAATTTGCTCCCTAATTAAAGAGGAACAATGGTAGAAGAAATGGGCGAAGATAAGAAAAGGAAAGGGTTGGCCAAGATGACTTCAAATGTATGAAACAATTGAACGTTGCCTACATAGTTTCATGGACTCATGTTCCAACAAAAACTTCAAGCCAAATGTAGTTCTCCTAGGAAGTGGGATAGAAGACATGATGATGACCAAAAACATATGATTAATGTTGTAGAAGAAATGGAAGACATACAAATGAGAATGGCCTTATAAAATGAAAAGGTGGTGGGACAAGATGACATTCAAAAAGGTAATCCAATGGCGATAAATAACTTGTGTAGTGGAAAGTCAATAGGATAAAATGCTTACAAAATGGCAAGAGCATGTCATGGTGGGACGAGAATGTACAAGATGTACAAAAGTGTAAGACAATTTTTTTGTTATTTTTTATCAATTTTCCAATGTTTTAAGGGATAAAAAATGGAAATAAACTATGTTTAAAATAATATGGTTCTCAAAATATAATGGTCCAAATAATATGGTTCTTAATGAGAATAGTCTAAATAATATGGTTCTCGAAGAGAACAGTCCAAAAAACTACCTAGTTGAGGAGATGCATGTCTATAGGTAAGAGTCCAATATAATATCTAAGTTGGTTGCAATGGCCCATGCTCACAAATCGATGAGAGTGAGGATCTTAATAAGGTAATAATGCCTATAAAGAGAAGAAATTGTAAGATAGAATAATGTGCAACATGAAATTAATCTGAAGAATCATGTAGTAAGCAAATATCCTAAGCTAAGAATGTGTCCTTATTCATTTGTCTATAGAAGAAACTACAAAATACTATTCTAGCTGAATTGTGTTATAGAATTAGAATTTAAATGTGTTCATAATGTTGATGAGACATAATCAAGATCATAATTGGTCAAGGGATCAAAGTGTTCAAGTTACAACATGCCCAAAACATAACAAAAAATGTGGTCCTCAAAGAGAATGGTCCAAAGAGTAGGGTCCAACACATGGACGGTCGAGGGTGGGATAAAGAATATGGTTATCAAAATAGAATGGTCAAAAGAATATGTTTCTCAAAGAGAATGGAATAGGATAGGATTAAATATGTTCAGCGTACCAATGGTCTAAAAGTTTTCACTATCCAAAGTCATGAAAAATGGTTCAGGGTAGTATAAAATGTGTTTAGGGTAGGATAATATGGTAGAATAAAATTACTTTAGCATAAGGTGCCCCAATTAAGGGGTCTTGTATATAATTATTTTAATTTGGTTATGCATAGAACCTCTTAAGGTGTATTATGTTCATGGGTTTTGAAATTTCTTCCCCATTTGATTTAGCTAGTCGATATGCTCCATGTTTGCCATGATAACATACGGCCCCAACCAATTAGGTTGTAACTTCCCTTTTTTCTTATGTTTAACATTTGTGTTGTTTTGGTTCTCTTTTAAGACCAAATCACCAATCTCAAACTCTAAAATGAGAATGAACTTATTGTAGATTCTCCACAATCTATTTTGATAGGCCTATAAATTTTCTAGGGTAGCCAAATGCTTACCATCAAGAATTTTTAGTTATTTCAACCTTGAGATTCTAATTCCCTATCATCTTCAATGTGCTCCAGTGATACTTGTAATGATGGTAGCTTGATATCAATCAAGATAATAGCTTCATTTCCATAGACAAGGGAGTATGGAGTGGCTCTTATTGGGGTTTGATGACTAGTTCTATAAGCCCAAAAGGTGGGAAAGATTTGCAAGTGTTAATTATGGCCAGCATCATTGACAATCTTATTTAAAATGGCTACAATGGTCTTGTTTTATGCCTTAGTTTATTTGTTTCTTTGTGGGTTATATGGAGTTTATTTCTTGTGCTTGATCTTAAATTTTGCATAAAGGTCTTTTACATCTCTGTTTACAAAGGATATACCATTATCAAATATAATTCATACTAGAATGTCATATCGATAGATGATATGGTAATGGATGAATTTGGATATTTTCTTCCCAGTGAGATAAGTGAGAGGAATGACCTCAATACACTTAGTAAAGTACTAGGTAGCAATTAAAATATGTTTATGACCATCTGAAGATGTTGGGTTAATTTTCTCGATGAGATCAAGACCCCAAGTAGAGAATGGCCATGGTGTTGTGATCAGATATAGTGGTAAAGAAGGTACATGCATTAAGTTTCCATGTTGCTGACAAGAAACACACTTCTTCAAAGTAAGCATCACTCTTTATTTTAGGTCAATAGTACCCTATTCGAAGGAGCTTTTTTGCTAAGACTACACCATTGGTGTGGGCCCCACACATTCCTTCATAAACCTCCCTTGGTGTTATCTTAGATTCATCCTAAAGATAAAAACAAAGAAGCATTCCATCATAGCCTTTATGATAAGGTGTGTTTATAAGTAGGGTATAATGTGATAAATGGTGAAGGAAGAATTTTGGTCTATTATTGGATAGGTTGGCTAGGAATATGTGATTATGGAAGTAGTTATAAAAATCTTGGTACCATGGCAATTCAGGTGGGGGATTGGGACCAACAATGGTGCATACCCTCTCTAAATTTGGTATAATGTGTGCAAGTTGAAGAAGATTTTCAATTAATAACTAATACTCTTTATCACTACCATAAATCTCAATCATGGAACCAATCATCCCTATTGTGTTGGTAGATCTATTGTTTGCTCTTGGAACTTGTTCAAATTATAGAGATTTAAAATGTGTTTTGAGGTTATTGATAATTTGCTCATAAGGAAAAAGTTTTTCATCTCTCATTTGATACTAATTAGTGGTTTTATTGATGATCAATTGTGAATCACCACATATTTTTAAGCTTTGAATATCCCATTGTATAGCAAGGCAAAGCCCTATAATTAATGCTTCATACTTGGCCACATTGCTCATACAATAAAATTGTATATGAAATGCTTTGGGAATAAAATCCCCCTAAAGTGTAATAAATAATATGTTGGATCTAGATCCATGGAATGTAAAGGATCCATCAAAATATAGCTTCTATTATTCAAATTCCCTTGGTTTTTGTTATATTGTCATAATAGAATCATCTAAAAAGTTGAATTTGAGGGGTTGAGTGTCTTCAATAGGAACTTATTCAAGCTAATCAGTAATAACTTACCCTTGAATTACCTTCTAATTATGATACTCAATATCAAATTCACTAAGGATCATGACCCACTTAGTGATGTTTCATTGAACATTTGCTTTGGATAATAGGAATTTGAGAGGGTCCACCTTGGTGATGACAATAGTTTTGTTATTTAGTGTATAATGTAATAATTTTTAGGTTTTAAACACCATAACTAAACATGCATTCTCAATAGGTGTGTAATTCTATTCATAATCCACCAATGTGTGGCTTAAATAATACACTACATGTTATTTACCTTGATTATCATGTTGGGCCAATAGTTCTCCCAGTATGTTCTCAGTTGTTGATATTTAAAGAAGCAGTGGTCTTCCTAGTATTGGCAATCTCAAAACTAGTGGATTGGCCAAATATGTTTTGAGCTTTGTAAATGCTATATGACAATCTTCATCCCATTGAAATGTAACCCCCTTATTTAGGATATGGTTAAATGGGTAGATTTTATCTACCAATTAAGAAATGAACCAGTGTATAGATTGGATCTTTCTTTGTAGGCTTCATAGTTATTTAAGATTTTTTGGTGGAGGTATTTTGACAATAGCCTTGACTTTTTCAAGGTTGACTTTGATCCCTCTTTGTTATATAATGAATCCTAGCAATTTACTTGAAGTGACTCCAAATACACACTTATTAAGATTCAAGCGGACTTTATATTCATGAAGCCTCTCAAATATTCTTCATAGAATATCAGGATGTCCAGCTCTTATTATTTATTTTTCTAGTATATCATCAACATAGTCCTCAACAATGTCATGCATCATGTCATAGAAGATGATAGTTATTACACGTTGATATGTGGTGCTAGTGTTCTTCAAGCCAAATAGCATGACTTGGTAATAGAATGTTCCTCATGGAGTGGTGAATGTATTATTATGTTGATCTTCTTGGGTTATCTTGACCTGGTTATATCTATAAAACCCATCCATTAAGGACAACATCTCATACCCAATAATTAATTTGACTATTATATCAATGTTGGATAGAGGAAAATCATCTTTGGGGCATGATTTATTGATATCTCTAAAATCAGTATAAATACATATACATGAGGTATTTTTACTCACTAGGACTATATTTGAAATCCATTTAGAATAGTCTAGTGGTCTAATAAATCCTGCTCCTAGTAACTTTTACATATTTTCTTTAACCAATAGGGTGATATGTGGATGCATCTTCCTCATTTTTTTCTTGATTATTTTGGCATTGGGATGGATAATAAGGTGATGTACAACCAAATAAGGGTCTAATCCTGGCATGTTAGAGTATGACCATGCAAAGATGTCAATATAATCCCTCAAAATGGATATAATATGTTCATATTATGCTTTATTAAGGGAAGTTCCAAGATAAACAATTTTGGGACCCTCATAGATCCCCAGGTTCACTTTTGTTGTGTTCCCCACAAGAAGTGTAGATCTATCTTATAGGATTATAGGAAAGGTATGATCATGATCATTAAATTTTACTACATCTTGTTATTGTTCCTCCCAAAGCTCTAGATGATATAATGAATTTAAGTCCACCAGTTTAGGTACTAGCCAAGTAGAAAAGACCTCTAGAAACTCAAGAGCAAGATGCTCAAAAAAATTCTATTATTCGACAGAGATATGTGTACTGGCTATATAACTTGGGCTTGATGGACCTTCTATGCCTTGAGGGTATGAGCAAACTTTCCCACTTGAGATCACTTGAAAGAAGTTTTCACTCAAAGGCTCATCTTTTTCTTTACTTTTTCTCTAATCAATGAGGGCCTCAAAGAGGTTTTCACCTAAAGATATCAATGTATTATCTTTATTATGACCAAGAATTTTTTTCTACTCTCCAAAGTAGGCAAAAGTATATAATGAAAAATCAAATCCTTGTTTGTGATTTCCAATGGGCAATCCATATCTTATGCCCATGTATTTTGTAAGCGATTCTTCATTATAAAACTCATCAAGGTGTATGACTAAATTTCATTGGTCCAAATCAATGGTGGAGGATGGAAAAGGCATAGGGAAAAATGAGGGTTTACTTTAGGACAAGAAGCTCCAATGGTAAAGATATGATATTCTACTTCAGGAAGGGAAGTACCAATAAAATGGGTTCTTACTTCAGGATGGGAAACTCCAATAAAGGTATAGGGTTTTGCTTCAACAGGGTAAGCTCCATTGATGAGATATGTTCTTGATTCAGGATGGGAATCTCTAATAGTTAAGGTTAAAATGGTATTTGAACCAAAAAGGTCCATGTCAACAATCTCATTGAAAATGCTATAATGGAATGATGTGTCACTACCAGAGTCTCATTGCTAGTCGATTCAAAAGAATCACTATCAAAAGTCATGAGGTCACCCGTAAGTGGTATAAATATAAGACCATGATTTAAATTAACTACTCTAATTGATAAGATTTCCAAGATTCCTTGCACTCATGGGCCAAGGCCTCTTCCTGTATAATTAAGATGATCCATAATCTGGTTAGGGATAGGATACTTTAGATTCTGAAATCAATCAACATGGCCTTTAGAATATAAAAAGTTCCCTTTGATAAAAGCCTCTCAATCCTTCTTTGGAAAAATAGTAGGTACAAATACCAGTGGTGATTTGTGTTACTTTTGTTTTTGTTGTCAAATCATAGTGGGTTCATTAGGATTCTTTGAAGGTTTAGGCTTACCAAATGTTTTTGGAGATTTTGAAAACTTTACAACATGGAAGGCATCCTTAAGACTGCATGTGGAAATGCCCATGTATTTAATAACAACCTACTTCAAAATAGTTGTGGGAAATATATCAGCCAAATTAAAAGCAAGATCACTAGCGCTGATATAATTGGATGGAGGTGGATGTGAAACTATAGCCTTGTTCTTCTTTGTAGTGAATTCAAAACCTAGAAAATAGTTATAATTATGGAACTTATCCTTAAGGTGTTTGTAATATTGATATGGCTATTGATTGGTGGGGATAGTAACCTCGATCCCATCATGGGAAAACTTAAGGCACTGATAGAGGGTGCATGGAATGCCTTGTACTTCATAAATCCAAGGATGACCAAGAAGTTTGTTATAAGGAAATTTGATGTCCACAATATGAAGTAATGTATGGTGTGAAACAGACCCAATAATTATTTTCAACCAAATAATACCAGTAGACTCTCTCTCTCGGTGTTGTCATAATCCTTGATGGTGATTATCTCTTGTTGAATGTCTTTTATAGTGTATCCCAATCTTTATACCAACTTAAGAGATATGATGTTCAGTTCTGAACCATTGTCTATAAGAACTCATTTGATTTTATGATTTTTAATGATTAATTCAATGTATATTGGGTTTTTATGGCTCGGTCCAAGTGTAGACATGTCTATTTGATTGAATGTCACTTGACAAAATGAAGACAAATGTCTAACAAAGTTATGGAATTGTTCATGATTTATATCATTGGGAATAGTAGATTCTTTCAAAAGGTTATTCAAAATAGTTATATGGATGTTAGATGTCCATAAGAGATCTAAAATGGAAATATATATAGGGGTTCTGCTTAATTAGTCTAATAGACTATAAGGCTTTTCAATAATACAAGTTTGTTTAGCCTTGGCTAGCACAGTTGTTGGCTTTAGATCCGTTGGCACAGTATTCACATTAGGTTCTATGGAAGAAGGGGGCAAAGGGCCCTAAAAAATAACTCATGAGCATCTAGTTGTGATTGTGTAACCTAGAGGTGGTAAAGAGACAATATAATCAAAATAAGAAGGCAAAGGGACTTGGAGGGTAAATCATGAGTGTCTAGTTACATTGTTGTAATTTTGAGTCAACAGAGAGTCATTATAATTAAATGAAGAGTGTTGTCTAGAGATAGTAACCCATGAAAATAGAGTTGAAACTAAATTGTGCAAAATCAATGTGGTATTAATAGAGGGAAAGGGTGTTGACCCTATAATAATGGGTCTCATACTACATGGAGTATGCTATGGTTAATGTGGTTTGACAATAATAGTGACAATGTGGCTCACAGAAATGCATCCCACAGTGTTATTATAGTCATAAAGCATGTTGTTGGAACCCACATTATGGGCATTATTATCTTGATTATTCTCATGCTAATTATTATTTTGACACTAATTCTGGTTTTGAGTCTACCTCTATCCTTGATTCTACCCTTGGTTTTGGTTGTTTCTTGGTGGTGGTTGATTGTGTCGAGGAAAGGGGTCTTTGTAGATTCTCATATCCTAATTTGTGTCCTAATTAGGGGCCAAATGACTTTCAACCGCACCACTCTCATTGAGATCTTCAATAATAGGTCATAATTAGATGCAATGATATGCATTGTGACCAACAACATGATGATAGTTTCACCATTCATTCTCCTTGTACCAATCCAACTTTGGTTGATTCACAAGAAATGGCCTTGGTACTAGCCATACAATCAAGTTAGTTACAATCTTTTGAAGCACTATCTCAATTGGTTCTCCCAACTTGATGAAGACTCTAAAATTATTATGGTTTGTCCTTTATAGAGGTTATCCTTGAAAATTAGGTGGTGCATTAGGGGGAGTTGATTGTACATTTGGTTGAGGTGGAACCTGCATCATTTGTATGTGCCTTATTTCATGACCAACAACATGATGATAGTTTCACCATTCATTCTCCTTATACCAATCCAACTTTGGTTGATTCACAAGAAATGGCTTTGGTACTAGCCATACAATCAAGTTAGTTGTTACAATCTTTTGAAGCACTATCTCAATTGGTTCTCCCAACTTGATGAAGACTCTAAAATTGCTATGGTTTGTCCTTCATGGAGGTTATCCTTGAAAATTAAGTGGTGCATTAGGGGGAGCTGATTGTACATTTGGTTGAGGTGGAACCTGCATCATTTGTATGTGCCTTGTTTTAGTCACCCTATTTCCAACCATGTTCTTATTCTTGTTAAAGCCCTTAGGCTTATCTTGCATAACTATTTGATTAGATGATTTGGTATGATTTGAAGTTTGACCCTACACGTAAATCTTGACAAGACCCTTATAAATAAGAGCCTTATCAATCTACACCATTTTGTCAATAATTTATTTAAATGAGTTAGTACAAGCTAATCATAGATTGTGCACAACTTCAAGATGTAAGTTTATTGCAAATATGTCTGTTGATTGTTTGTCTAGCAAGTTATGTTGAAAACAACCCACTAATGCTCCTCACTTTTGTAGATACATCATGAAGCTTTCACCATCACATTATTTATCTTTGCATAGGTCAATAATGGTTAATTCATACTCATTGTTATATGAGAAATGGTTGATGAACTTTTTTGATAAATTGTTCCAATCTAAAATTGATACCTTAGGTAACTTGAGTATCCAATCTAAAGCTTTCCCCACTAAAATTTGATGAAATAATCAAAGCAATTACTCTCTACTGCAAGTAGCCTCTTGGCATAAGATGAAGAATGCCTATATGTGATTACGTGGGTCTCCTTTTCCTTTATATTTATCAAATTTTGGTGCCTCAAAATGAGGTAGAAAGGGGTTTTACAGAATAGATAAATCAAATGGATATGGACATATCTCATCAAATTTATACTTTTCAACCATGTTATTCATCTCCAAACATTGCACAATCTCTTTCATGGAGTTCCTCTCCTGCATATTTGGTGCATTCGTGGATGGAACATAATATTGTTTGGGTGGTATGTGCCCCTAGTGTTTTTGTTGGGGTTGAATGTGCCCCTATTGTTGTTTTTGGATTGTAATGTGCCCTTGTTATTATTATTAGGGTGGAATGTGCCCCTGGTATTATAATTGGGGAGAAATGTGCCTATGATGTTGTGTGGATCTATAAGGAATGTACACCCTTCGATCCACGACTTGGTTTTGATTCACTCCTAGATTCAAGTAGATAGGCTTTTGATTCCTTGGAATCTATTTCCTTATATTGTGTGTGCTCTATTGATTTTGGGGAGTTCTTTGTCTATGCACCAATTTTTGCATTGGTGGAGATGAACTAGCCAGATTGTCTTGAGGGATCTCCTCAATTCAAACTAAATGTTTTGGTCTCTAATTTGGAAAATTGATAAAAAATTCTTGATGGTTAAAGAATTTGTGTTTTGTCTAGTGGAACATTTTGGACAACCTCTTACATCTTTCTCTATTCATTTGAGACACCTTGATCTATTGTTATTGTGTTCTCAATCAATGTTTGTTGCATATTTTTAACCACATTTCTAGGTTCATTGGAAGCATTGTTGTGAATTAAAGTAGAAACTAGATATTCAATTAAGTATGTGATAAGTTCATCGGCATATCATTGACTAATTTTATTAATCTTTGTTATAATATCTTGATCAGTTAGTTTTGACTCTATATGTATTTCTTTGCCCTTATTAGAAGAAGAAGGTCTGTTTATTTGCACAAAATCTTGATCTTGCTATTATTGTTCTCCTTTGCTAACTAAGCTGTGAAATTTATCCATAGGAAAGTTTTAAGGTAGTCTTGCACCAGATTTGATCAACCTTAGAATATCCTCATCTTGGTCCTCTTGGGGTTGATACTTAGTATATTCTTTTTGGAGGAATGTCCTCAAATATGATAGAATTGTCTTAACCATCATAATAATTCTCCTCATCATATATAGGGTAAAAAGAGACCCCTCTACAAGTGAACCTATGAGTCATGTCTAGAAAAGTTTATTCTCTACATATGACTAGGTTTGGATCAATGTTGTACAAACATTTTAAACAAGGCATAGATTTTGATCTTTTTCCAAATAATTTACTAAGGTACCAAAGAGACTATAATAGGAGGGTGGATTAGAACCACACACAATTATAATAATGTGTTCATGAATTTACTCAAGCTTTGGTAAAGTTGAAATTGTATAGATCAAAAGAAGGTATGATAACTCAAAAATCCAAGGTGAAAACTAGTACACTAAACCCTGGATTTTTTTGATACATAAATACCAAATTAGTTCAACTTTGATGAGTTGATACTAGAAAATTAGAATAAATCCTCCATGAAAAATCCACTTAAGCTCTTGATTTTAATTATTCAGCTTTAAACAAGATTAATCAATTTTGGTGTAATTCTTTGGAAATTGGTGCGTAATTAATCAAAATGGTCAGAATATCATATTATTGGATTATAATTTTACTAGAGAAGAATTATAAGGTGATGTTAGATGAGTATGGATTGTGTTCCCATTTAGGATGTTGCCAACACAAAATAATAAAGGTACGTGATGTGTATAAGTAAATTAGAAGAAAAGAGTGATCTAGACCACAAAAAGGTGAAATCATCATTTTGACTTGAAATAATTTGATCAAAGTTAGGAATACCATAAAATGCATTGCCCTATTTAGGGATACATTATCCAAAATCAACATTTGTATACGATACGCTCAAACTATTTAGCATGTTTTATGGATTTTAGACTAAATTGTTCATTTGAGTGTAATTCGAGTAAGGTTGGCAATTTCAACACAAATGGTGTTAGGAATTGGATGTCTACACTAGGCCCTTTTATGATGTTATAATTTTTGTTTGTATTTTATTGGGTTACTCATTTACTCACATTCCCTTCTATTAAGATTATTTGGATGACATGCAAGATGAGGAAGAGGTTAGGTTGAGGGATTATTCCAAGATGACCCTTGAATAGATTAAGAACTATGGCATGGCACCAATTCCAAATGAGGAACAACTAGTGGATAGGGTGTATTATAATAATCATATCTACTTCCAACCCCTTCCTCAATTCAAGAGGTCTACACATGAATCCTTTTCTTACTAGATAGGACTATCCCAATCATTAATAGGACTTTAAATTGGTTAATAAGTAAGGGGATAAAAATAACAAAAGATATCCTAAACATCATAGACAGGTTCAAAAATGTAAAATATAAGGGTGTAGAGGTATAAGCAACAAAGGGTTCCAGAACTAGCACCCAAGTAGATCAAGCAGTGGGACCAGTCATCTCACATAAAGGGAAACAAAAATAGAAGGCCAAAATGGCTACTTCTAGCACCTAAGTTCTAGTAACCCAATCATTAGACCAAGCACTACTATTTTCTATAAGGGACTTAACTTTTGTAACCCCTCTTCCTATTTATACCATACAACCTATGTAAGCAATTATTCCTTCATCTATCCTACCAGTTCAAGTGATCCCTTTAGTAGTGAGCCAATCAACATAGTTGGTTATACTGATTCTATCCTCACCTCCCTCTTCCATAATCACTTCTACCTCATCCCATATATCTACTACCATCCCATTAATTACCATCACCACTTAGTAATATATTGTTGTTGACTCAGTCATTCTGACTGAAGCCCCTCTATCCACCATAGCCACTAGGTTGATAAAAATTCCATCACACTTTCCACTACTTATAATATGTTCATTCCAACCACACTACAAGATTATTTTGCTAACTTGGGAAACATCCTTTTATAAGTTCCCTTGTTACCTCCACACATGCCTACCTTTCCATCTATGTTGCTCTCAGCTTTCACACCCCTTATAAGCACATCCACTCAACCCATCCAGGTATCCTCTCCTTTTAACACTCTTAGGGTTGACCCGAACTCCCACCAAGGAAGCATAAATAGAGAATCCCACTAACATAATTATGGCTCATCAACCCACCAATGGGTTATAGAAATAAAAATCATCAGTCTAAGACTCGGAGGCAATATTAGTGGTAGATATGGCACTTGTTATAGTAACTACCAATGTGGCAGCTTTAGTGATAGATTCATAGGTAACAATGGCCATTGGAAGAGGATAGGATTCATCGGTAGTTACTCCTAGTTGGCTTGCACAGTCAATGTCTAAGAAGAAGAAGCAAATGATATCTCCTAACACCCAAGATTTTGGTCAATTAGAAGTATCTAAATGACTAAAGAGAGGTCCCAAGACTATTTCCAAAGTCTCTTATGATGCAATAGAGGAGAAGTATGTGAAGATAGCAATTGCCC
This sequence comes from Torreya grandis, assembly GCA_037957365.1. Taxonomy (NCBI): domain Eukaryota; kingdom Viridiplantae; phylum Streptophyta; class Pinopsida; order Cupressales; family Taxaceae; genus Torreya; species Torreya grandis. The sequence continues at coordinate 4,056,285 of JARHVA010000099.1, read as the reverse complement.
ACCTAATAAATAAAAATAATATTTAGTGATGGGGGATTATCAGGTATCCAAGGTACACCTTGGTCATCCAATGAGAGAGGGACTAAAACATGGTGTCCAAAAAAGCAAAAGTTCCCTCTTTGATAGGATGGATAGTGATAAGGTCACCAAGGATGAGTTGAATAATAAGGTAGAATAGTTGACAGTTGCATTGAGGAAGTTCATATACCCATCGCATCCTCTCTAATCAACTCATCCAACTTAATTTCTCCCTCAATTCCCTAATAAAGAGACATTTGATACAATGATAGAGATTGACACAATGGGTAGAGCTACAAAATATTGTCTTTAAACTAGTCACTAAAATGAATGGGGTGATAGGGTTGGCAATGGATTATCAAAAAACACTGAAGGATGACCTGGCATCTCTAAAGGTAGAAATAAAAAAATATAAGGAATAAGTTGAATGACTAGATCACTACTTTCCCAATTTATAGGCCGTTGACCAGATAGAGAGTGGCATCCTCATGTCTGAAAAGATACTCAAAAATCCTTTAGAGCATGATGATCTAGAGAGGGTAGCCACGTTCAGAATCATAATACTTAGTGAAAGTATTGATAAGGCTAAGATCACAAATGACAAGGCCACCAATGTAATCTATGACATTAAAGATTCAATTTGTAAATTATCATGTGAGACAATAGATTACCAAGATAAACATCTTCCTGTTCAGGTTTTCTAGGATAAATTCAAAGAGGTGATTAAGAGGGAGTCACTACATGACATAATTTTCAATTTATATTCCATCCACCGATTTATCAAGTACCACAATACATTTTATCATATGGGCAAAGATATCCAAATCTACAAAGCTTCTTCTAGAGAGTTATTTGAGGTAACGACAGAATATGACATCAACAATCTTTACATAATTAGTCTTTATGAAGAGCACTTATAAGAAATATTTAGTAGCTTTGATTCTTAAATCAAGAATATACAATCAAAAAAGCAGAAAGAATCCTCTAAAGTCATTGTCATTGATTAATTGTTTAATTATTTGAGAAGAATGCATTATGTAAATTACAATTTTTTTAAGCTACATTATAAAGTTGAAAGTTGTAAATTGAAATTGTTATTTTGATAGCTCTTAGCTTTAAGTTGAAAAAGTGATACTTATAATTTTCAATTATAATTTCATCAAGTTTAAATTGAAAAAATGCAACTTGTATTTTGTACTTTCCTTTTTTGAAAAGTTGAATGAATTAAAAGTTGTAAAAGCTCACATTGTAATTTGCACATCCCTTTTTGTCAAGTGACTTATAAATTGAAAAAGTCTCAACTAAAAATTACAAGTCAGGGTTTTCAAGTTATGTTTTAAAATATTCAAATATTTTTAAAAGTCTGATTAAGTCATGAAGTTTCATTTTGGCACCCCATTCTTCGAGAGAGACTTATTCAAATGAACTCAAGGAGAGATGGTTCAAATGGAAGACTCCAAAAAAAATTTATCCTTATTCAACACTTGGAAAATCACCTAGCTACTTGTAGATTCCTCTTCTTCCTTCTACTCCAATAAATATGCCTCTTTAAGCTAAAATGAGGACATTTGTATGAGCAATCCTTGATTTCTTGTCTAAATTTGTTGACTTTTTATCTCTCAAGAGAATAAAAATTTTATATAAATATGGGTCTCCTATGTATCCCATGGATCTTTTTTTTATGGATAATTTTTATGATTTTGATAGGTTCATCTACATGTTGTAACCTAGATAATATTAATATATTAAATTTTTGCCTTCTTTATTTTGTGTCATCCCTATGTATGTATGTATGTATTTTGTTACATTTGTGAATGATATAAGTCTTATTTTAGTCATATAAGATCATTTTTAGTATTTATCTTACCCTTTTGAAATCTTGTCGAGGAAAATTTGAGAAATTTGTTCCCTATTTGATAAATGTCCAATATTGCCTTTGATGTTATACTCGTGTAAGACTGTGTTTCAAAAGATTTCAGTATATTATTGTTCAAACTAAGTTCAATAAAATAAAGAAATAATTTTCACTAAAACCCTTTAGTTCATCACCATTTCCAATTTTAAAACTCATTCAAAACTCTTTTTTTACAAATAAAACCCTAGTTAGGATCATAATCATAAAGAAACTATAGTTATAAATGAACTAGTCATATATTAGTTGCACTAAGCTTAGTGAAAGGAAGTTAGCCTTTTCTAGAGGTTCACCTCAATTCACCAAGGTCCCATAACTTGGAGGTGATCCCATTGTATCATTAGATTCCCATATATTACAATTTTTACAAAACATAGCAAGCGTAAAATCTAATTGATAACATTCTTCCAGTTGGACATTAGCACCACATTAAGGACACTAAATCCATGTGGTGTTAGTTTCCTCAAAATGGCACCTATGTCCTTTACCCTAAATTTCCCTAATGAATATATTTTCAAAATTAAAATCTTCATAAGTTTGGCCTAGACATATTTTATTATCTACACAAGTAACACAACACTAAAAATACATGACTTTTAGCCCTATATCCACTGGATGGAAATTGAATGCAAATTACCTATTCAAACATGAAATAATTTGATCAAAATCAAGGTTATCAATCCCTATTTTTCCCTATTTATGCATACTACTATCTACAATAACCATAAGCTTAGATTTTCTAGATTTCTAATCTCAATCACACTGAAGGCCACTATCATACTAGCATCACTTGCACTTTCACTAGTACTTAGGTGGGGAAAACTACATTAGTCTTGATCCTTTATAAGAGTATTGGTATGTAGGAAACTCAGAAACTCTATTCACAATGGGGTGTTGAGGATGTCCATCCTATCCTACTAATGAACACATTTTTCATCTCATACCCTAATTTCATGGAGGATTAGGGTTTACATCTTAAATTGGTCATTACATGCAGAATATAGAGTTCCATAATTCATGTGCATAAGAACATACCCTAGAAATATAAACACATGTGCACTCAAAAGTTTGAGACAATCCTGGACAAAAGACACTAGTGTTAATATTAGGACACTAGATCCACATGGTGCTACCATCCAAATGTGGTGCTATTGTCTAGGAGGGGTTATGCCATAGGGATTTAATTGATGACACTCATACCTACTTCCATCTTATTTTTTAACACTCAAATCATTTGTATCAGGTGTTTTATAGATAAGTCTTTATTTGCACTATTTATTACTATATTTAGAAAAGTCAAAATCTAGTCAATTATGTAAAAAATTAGTTATTATTTTATGCATATTATTTCCCTAATTCAGTCTACTCATGCCTTTAATCAAACATAGGATTACATAAGCTAAACCCTAAAAGGTTAAAATAACCATATACCTAAAATCCTAAGCCCTAAACCTTAAAATCTAAGTCATAAACCCTAAACCAATTAATTTAGCCTAAATTAAAAATTTTTAGGGTGAAATTTAGGTTCATGGGGCTTAATTTGGCCCAAATTACATCAATAATCACCCCAATTGACTAATTGATTTAATATGTGATGACATTGGGGCTAATTGAGCCTAAAATCACATTTTATAGTCACAAATAAGATTAATGAGTTAAAATTATCCCTAATTACTTTCTTGATTGGACCTTATACCCCAAAACCTAAACCTTATATGTTATACATCAAGCCCTAATCCCTAAATCATAAACCCTAAACCCTAAATCAATTAATTTAGCCCCAATTAACATCCTTTAGAGTAATAATTATATTCATAGGGCTCAACTTATCCCAAATCACATCACTTATTACCCCAATTAACTAATTCACTCAACTTATGATGATATTTGTGCTAATTTTGCCTAAATCACATTTTATAGTCATAAGTAGGTTCAATGATCTCAAATTGGCCCCAAATGCCTTTGTGATTAGACATTGTACCCTACACCCTAAACCATATACATTATACCCTAAGCCCTAAACCCTAAACCCTAAATCAAAAACTCTTTAAACCCTAAACCAATTGTTTTAGCCCCAATTAATATCATTTAGACTAAAAATTAAGTTCACATGGCTCAATTTGGCCCAAATCACATCAATAATTGCCTCAGTTGATTTATGATTAAATTTATCAAAATATAGCTAAAATATCCATGATATATAGAATGAAATAAGTGATTTATGTGTTTTCTTTATAGGATTAATGATAGAGATGTACCCCATAACTAGAAACCATGTTGTATATGCCTTTGTTCATTATATGGTTCTTGTATGCATTAAGGGATTGTTGATGCATTTCTCCCAGAGTGTATATCTTTAAGGGTGCAAAGGGAATGGGGTGGGATCAACTTGTGGCACTTTTTGAGATATGTTATCATATTATTATATCATACCTACATCCCTTCATGCAGATTTCATACCTCCTATTATGTCTCCTTGAAATCTTGAAACCCTAAAATATGGCTAAGTCTAAAACCCTAAAACCCTTGATCTAACTAAGTCTGAAATAGGATAGGATCCTCCAAAACCTGAATTTGCATTATAGATCTTAGAGGCCGAAAACCACTCTCAAACATCCTAAAAGTTTACTATTCTGGGTACATGCTTTTATAATATCAATACCAAATACACAGTTTTAAAGACTAAAACTATGTATGCGATTTTAATAACTAATAGTAAAATATTCTATGTGTAGTAATTTTATATATGCATTAATTCTACATATATGTATATATTCATTCATACTTTTGTTGTTTGACATTTGAAACACATGCCTCAAGGCTCGAGAATGGTTGGATTCTTGACCCTAAGGTATGGACTTGTAAACACATAGTCAAATGCATGTTTTTGACCAAAAATAACAAAATGAAACTTTGGCCATGCTAAACACTGTGAAATTTATCAAAAAAAATCTTTAGAATATGACTACAACATTGACTACACTCCTCTTTATATATATATATATATATATATATATATATATATATATATATATATATATATATATATATATATATATATATACATATATATATATATATATACATATATATATATATATACATATATATATATATACATATATATATATATATATATACATATATATATATATACATATATATATATATACATATATATATATATATACACACATATATATATATATACACATATATATATATATACACATATATATATATATATACACACACATATATATATATACATATATATATATATACATATATATATATATATATATATATATATATATATTTATTTATTTATTTATTTCTATCTTTTTATAATGCTATATCTTAAAACCATAAATGTTCATCTTTGTTTTTGTATTTTTTGATTCGTTGATTCAAACTAAAAATATATATATGGTTGCAAACTAGACCTAATTCTATACACATTCAAAAAAAATCTAATTTTTGATATTTTTTGAGGTAGTTAGGGGGGTTGTACTATCGTCTATACATTATTGATTATATTTCAAGGTCTATTTACTTTTGAAATTAGTAAAAAAATAAATATTCATTAATTAATTTTAAAAATATATAGGTTGCAAAATAGATGATCTTATCTAACTTCCACCAAAAGGTTTTAAAAAACCTAAACGATGCTTAAAAAATGATGGGCCACACGAAAATCTTACTTTATTTTTTATAAAACAAAGTACTACCTCTTCAAATTTATGATATTTGAGCTACTTATACTTGACCATTTCAAAAAAAAAATAGTTTAGAAACTAGACTCGAAATGTTATAATTCATGTTCCTGTGACATCTTATAATTTTGATTCTAGATGTCTCAAATAATTTGTACAAGTTGAGGTTTCTTATTTTTTATAAAAAACATGTCCACTTAGGACCCCCTTTTGGACCCCTAATTCCATGAACTTACCCATTTATAATCTATTACAAGCTGAATATATAAATAATCATGAATTTAGACACCATTATACTTGTTGTCAATCCTTGACAGGGTGAATGGATGATGGAACATCATGTAGGTGGTATGGGACACCTATGTGATGTATTATCCTCCAAGCATGTTCTTGATGATTTACATTGTGTTATTTTATTGTATGTTCTGTAAAAATATTTGGTGAAGTGCAAAGATGATAACACTTCACATAGGTGTTATGGGACACCAATGCGATGTATTATATTTTTTCACACTTCTAAAATATTTTTATCATGTTGAGTCATGAGTGTTTGTATGTGTAATCACCTAAAAGTGGTAATTAGATGCTAAGAGTGTCTCTTGAATTGGCTTATCCCTAGCCTAGCCATAGACCTATCTTAGAGCATTAGACATACTTTTCTAGTCATTGAATAGACCACAGTTACCTATAGTTACCCAAAACACAATCCTAGAACTATCTTCTCATATCCCAGCCCAACTTTCTTAGTAGTCTACCAAGTGGACATTATCACCACATTTGGGACACTACAACCATATGACGCTAGTGTCCCCAACTGGGCACTATTGTCCTTAGCCCTAACTCTTCCCAATAGATATGTTTTCAAATGTGTGCCTCTCCTAAGTTTAGCTTAAGCATATTTTATTATCTTCACAAGATACATATCCCTATAAATACAATTCTAATTGAACTCTATTAACTAGATGGAAAATAGATGCAAAATTTATTCAAACAAAAGACAAGTTGAGCAAAATTAAGGTATTTGATTCTTATTCTACCTTATTTCTACATACTACCATATAAAATAGCCCTAGAACCATATTTCAAAGATTTCAAAGCTTAATCACATTCAAGGCATCCAAGTCCACTCTCATTCTAGAATTCACTTGCACATGCATCAAACACTAGGTGGGAGAACTACATCAAGACTGATCCCTTTTTAGAGTATTGGTATGTAGGCAACTCTCTTTATAGTAGGGTGTTGAGGATATCCAACTTATCCTACTAATGAAAACATAATTATTTATCATGCCATACTTGTGAGGAGGATTATGTTTTTCATATTAAATTATGTTTTCATGCACAACATAGAGCTCCAAGTTTCATGTACGTAAGAACAAGACCTAAAAACATAGGTACAAGTGTTCCTAGAAAATAAGAATATCCCCAAAAAGGGGATATTAGTGCCACATTAAGGACACTACACAATCATGGCATTACTATCCATATGAAGTGTTATTGTCTAATGAGTATATAGACACCAAAATCCTAATGACGACACTTAAAACTATCCAAAACTCAATTTTTAGAACCCATATCATCTGTGATAGTCACTTTTCATATAAGTATATATTTATATAATAAATTAGTGCTTAATTATTTTAATTTATTTGACTAATTTATATATCCCAACCCTTTAACCAAACATAGGAATTACTTGTGTAAAACCCTAAAAAGGTTAAATCATTTGGTGAACCCAACTTACTTCGAATATTACTTCCAACCCTAGCTTGCATTAATCCAATTTTTTATGCAATAATTTAGGGTTGCATACTTTTGATTTTTTGATATTTTTTAGACAACCTAGCTAAATTAAATTAATTTCATATTAGGGTTTCAATTTATTTACATTTAATTTAAATTATTTCAAAGAAACCCTAGATTGCAAAACCCTAACCCTAGATGCTCTTAGGGTTTGTATCCTTTTTTAATCTTATTTTCATTAGTTGATATTAATTTTTTAGAATTCATATATTATATTTTAGTATCTCTATTTCAATTTGTTTACTATATGCCATCTAAAAAATCTATCTCTCTTCCATTACGAAGAAGTGCTAGACTAGGTAGTAATCCTATAGAGCATATTCAAATTCCTGCTATCTAAACCTATAAAAAGGATAAGGAACCTATTACAACTTTAGATATGAATCCTTCACACCCTAATGATGTGGTATTTAATGACAATGCATCCAAAGATAAATAATACAACAAAGAACAAGATGAGGTATACATTGACAATCAGGACACATTAGCTCCACTTAACAATAATGACATAATTATGAATAAAGATGAGGTATTACAAGGCTTAAGAGATAGAATTTAGGAATATCCCCTTGATCATGCATAGATCTTACAATCCATATTGAAAATCAAGAATAAGACAAAGGATGGTAAATCTTCAACCCCTCTAGTTAATAATGTTGTTACACCTCTAATAGGGTTAACTCAACTAACTCAGATAGCACAACCTAAACTTGTTATTCAACCATCAATGATAGCTACACCACTTGTGGCTAGTTTTTCCACTCCATATGTACAATCCCTTATGCATGAGATTTATACTCTGTAATCTAAGGTGTTACATCTTAAGAAGGGAGAAATTAGGCCATTACACACCTTGGATTCTAACATTCTTTTGCATACACCTTTGACAGATCACATAGTGGAAACTATTTTGCCATATGGTTTCATGGTACCCAAGTATAGCATCACCTCAGAGCCTTTCATGCAGCATGCTTGGACTATGTGTCCAATGATTAGCTTCTTATGAAGCTATTTCCATGTAATTTCAGGTATTATGCCCTACAGTGGTTATATGATTTACCAAATCAATCTATCACAAAATTCAATCCTTTATATGACATGTTCCTATAACACTTCTCTATCAACATCAGTGATAAGATATCATATGGTCAAGTGGCATAGTTAAATCAATAATCAAAGGAGCCTATCAAAAATTATGTCTTATGATATAAGACAATATTATCCAAATTAACTAGCCCCATGGTAGACAAAGAGATTTAGGACATATTTAAATAGAGTCTATTACCAACACTGCATGAAGCTATCTTATTTAATAAGTTTCCTACATATATCAATTTGTGTCATATAGTTAAGGAAAGAGAGGTTGAGCTCTTATCAATGGGCAAACTCAAATACATAAATGGATCAGAATAAATTATTAAAAGTTCAAAAAAAACTACATACAAGGTAAGGGCCATAGAAAACAAAGGTGATCAAAATGCCTCAGTCAATGTAGATTTTGATCCTTCTCTTAGATTGGTTTTATCCACTCCTTGGTGCAGAGTCTTCACTAATCTTCTAGAGTCACCATCCCATGTTATACAACAATTATAAGAATGCAATGTTATATCTCTCCCTCCCATTAAAGATTTTTATATGACACAACCTCTTCCAAAGATTTATGATTCAAATGCATTTTTTGAGTATCACAAGGCACCAGGCCACATGCCAAACATATGCACTATCCTAAATCACAAGATACAAGATCTCATTGAGGCTAACATTATTTATGTGAGCACACCCATAGAGGCACCAAAATAACATCAGATAGAGGCTAAGGCACTAAAGATATTTTTATATCTTTTCCCAAAGCATACATAAGATGAGACAAGGGGCACATCAGGTGTTCATTATACATACCAAGTGCATCTACCACCATATTCCTATTACACAATTACAGATGAGACACATCCACTGCATAACATTATTAGCAAGTATCACACTATAATGCCACCTAGACCACTTATCACATTTTCAGAGTAGGAGATTATGGATGATGACACTGATTTACATGCACTCTTCATAGGAGCATGCATAGATCACCATCTTATTCATAGTGTTATGGTTGACAATAGGTCAGGCATAAGCATGTGCACCATGACACTCTTACAACACTTGGGATATACATATCGGGATATATTCCCCACAAATACAGTCATTAGTGGTTTCAGTGGCCACATTCAAAGCTCCATCAGGTATATGTTTCTTCCATTATAGGTGGGACTAATAGACAACCACTCAATTCCTAGCAATACCTAGTGTAGGTGTATTTGACATATTATTGGGCGAGCCATGGTTACAAGAAATCCAAACCATTCCATCTAAAGTAAACCAATGCCTGAAATATTGACATGCCAATCAGGTGGTTAAGGTTGAGGGTATTTCATATGAGTATCCTCTACCCATTCAAGCATAGTTGTTAGCACAATTTCTAGCTATAGTTCCAGCATAGATGCCAGTTATAGTTCCATCACCATTACTAGGTATTACATAGTTATTAGTTACAATAGAGAGTACAACTCTTATGCATACATCATAGTGATCAATAGAGTCATCAGAGCAGGTCAGGTCTACTCTTATAGTATCTACACATATGCATACTCTCCCATAGAGACCCTTATATCAGATATATGTCACAGATTCTATAAGACCTTCCTCTATTAATTTTACACTGAAGATTATTTATATTAGGTTTTAAGGGTTCTTAGCACATGACACCTACATCACCCATAACTTCTACTTCTACCAGATGGGCCCCTAAAGACCCCTACAGTTCATAAGGTATCATAATCAATACCACGTCATCATAACATCACTACATAGGTAGCTTCAAACTCAGATTATATAGCACAATAAATCATAGGCTCACAGCTTCCCTTCCACACCACATGCATGATCATAGTTCCCCTATTTGACATAGGTCATGGTGATAGTGAGTCTCCCATGAGACTCATTGGTTAGTATGGTTCCTACTCTTGTACATAATTCCTTCTCTCTCTTGTTCCTTGTACATAGTTTATTTTCATTTATTTGTACATAGATTATACTCAAAAAACACAAAAATAATATAACATGTCAAAATACAAAAACATTCAAATATTTTAAAAACATAAAATGTATAAATTGTATGCATTTCTATGTTTACATTTATACTACTTGCCTAATATTGCATATTGTTAGCTATCCTAGTATAGTCATTTTTATCGTACACATATGCTTCACTTGTTCTTATTGAGTACTTGTCGATTCGATATAGGACTCTAGTCCATTACTCTGATCCAAACTAGTTATCATTTACCCATTAGAGGCATTTACACCAATCCAAGTTTATACATTTGATACATCTGCCTACTCAGGGGTATCTCATACACAATTATTGTAATCAGGTTTTATCTTTACCTATTATACATTCCATTTTATGTATCGATACATCTTGATATTGATCATTGTTGTTCATTACTCAATTTTTTTGCCAAAAATCACTAGTTATACTCAGTATAAATGCATCTTAGCATTTACATAGATCTGTACTACATAGCTATGCATGCTTTCATTTATAGTTCCTAGATTAGACTTGATTGTGTTTTCCTATGTTTCTTCCATATCGACGGCATTTGAATAGGCCATTGTCCTTTGGCTCTACACCACTTCTCTATTTTTATGCCTTGGACATGTGCCCATGTCCCTTGTGTGAGCTTTTTCAGTTTCTCTATGAAGACATTTGGACATTTCATTTTATGTCACTCTAAGCCAAATTGTGTGTTTCTTGCGTATATAGACATTTGAACATGTCCTTGTATGTCTTCATTCTCATATTTAAGAACATGTGCCTATGTCTCTTGTATTTTGGCCCCTTGGCCTACCTTTGTGTGCCTCAAGTGTTTGTATGTATGCTTCTTTATATGCTTCTACACCATGATACTTGTATTTACTTATTACACACACACCAATTTTTGATGCCATGAGGGACCTCATGTATCTACCTTTCCTACTTAGGTGCCATGATGGACATCATGCCCCATCCCTTAGGTAGTTACTTATATTTTTTTATACATCGATTACATCTATCTTGACATGCTTGTGAAATACTAGATTATAACATACATCTTACATTATTACTCATGCTCAAATAATTTTACATTTTGATGTTATGTTTGTAAATTACATTGGAATATCATGAATATGCTCTGGCTAACACATTTTATAGAGATACTTATGTAGAGGGCAGTTCTTACATAGATTTCAGAACTACCCTCAAAATAGGGGCATTCATATGGGTTTGTCACAGAGATCAGGCTCTTTTACTATTCATAGATATATTTTAGCACACAAGCTCAATTTTTGACATTAGACACATGGCATACATCGAATAGAACAAAGACTTAAACATTAGTTCAGATCATGCATAAATAAGACTAGACAGACATTGGTGCCCAGATTGGGACACTAGCATCATAGTGCACTATTGTCCACTATAAGGTGTTATTGTCAAGTACCCCTAGCTTTAGGATAGTCCAGATCATTCATACCATTACATTAGGTACAATACAAGTTTGTACAGATATAGTCATAAGTTTGATAGTTATCTTCAGATTTAGCTTAGATACATTCATATCGGCTCATATTCATACCAGTTACTTAGATTTGGTGGCATCATGCATGACATGACCACTCATGTATTTAGTTTAGGTACACATATTTGGTTATTGCATACTTAGTTTAGATTCAGTATACTCATATATCAGATTAGGGGCATGTGCACAACGCATAATTTTTATATACTTAGCTACACATAGGTTGATCAGATGGAATGGCAAACTCCATGTCATTTTCTACAATGTATACACTATCACATTCTAGGTTATCACCAGATTCATGCCTTATTCCATCTACATTGGTTGGCATTCTTGAGTGGCCAAAAGCTGCCTAATATACCTAAGTAGCCATGGATCTGACATACATAGCTAGATCATACTCAGTTAGATACTTTCAGTACTTTATGTAGTTTAGTTATAAATGCATCTACTTCACACATGTGGGAAATGATGGATTTATGGCCTACTTGAGTACTTAATCCACCCACATCAGAGGGTTAGACACACTTACAATATTATCTAAGTTATTCACAAATATTAGGATCCATCGAGCAGGGGTGGGAAACTATGGAGTCAAAACTAGATTGAGTTCTTGATCTAGTCATATGAGGATTGAGCAAGCCATAAGCTCAATCCAAGCTATTGAATGAAATGATCACTATATACACTCACACACAGGTTGTCAACAAGTTCATGCATTGGTTCACATATCTAACAATGTGCATTCATTCCTTTCCTCTCTCTTTACTCAACATTTACTTAGTTACTTCATTTCAGCATAATCTTTTGCTTTTGATCATCTCTTAAGTAAAGACTAATTTTTATATGTTTCATTATAGGTCATTACTTTAGATCATGTTTCACATATGCAGACCCAGATTCACATACTCAAACTTAGCTACATAGGCTTCACTTCCAAGGTAAGTCTAGGTATGCTTATTTTTCCTTTATACGAGTCATTTGGCTTTACTACATTACTATCATAAATGGGAGGCAAATGTAATCACCTAAAAGTGGTAATTAGATGCTAAGAGTGTCGCTTGAGTTATCATATCCCTAGCCTAACCATAGACCTATCCTAGAGCATTAAACATACATTTCCAGTCATTGAGCAAACCATAATGAATTATAGTCAACCAAAACATAGTCTCAATACTATCTTCTCATATCCCAACCTAACTTGTTCAATAATCTGCTAAGTGGATATTAGCACCACGTTTGGGACACTAAAGCCACATTGTGCTAGTGTCCCCAATTGGGTGCTATTATACTTAACCCTAACTCTTCCCAATGGATACTCTTTCATATTTGTGCCCATCCTAAGGTTGGCCTAAGCATATTTTCTCATCTGCACAAGCTATAGATCTCTATAAATACAAGTATAATTGACCTCTATTCACTAGATGGAAAATAGATGAAAAAATTATTCAAAAAAAATACAAGTTGAGTAAAATTAAGGTATGTGATCCCTATTATGACTTACTTTTGCATACTACCATCTACAACATCCCTAGACCCAAATTTATAAGATTTCAAAGCTTAAGCACATTCAAAGCATCTAAGTCCACTCTCATTCTAGCATTCACTTGCACTTGCATCAAGCACTAAGTGGGAGAACTACATTGGACTTGATCTCTCTTCAGAGTATTGGTATGTAGGCAAATCTCTTAAAAGTGGGGTATTAAGGATGTCTAGCCTATCCTACTAACAAACACACAATTATTTCTCATGCCATTCTTGTAAGGAAGATTAGGGTTTGTACATTAAATCAAGTTTTATAAGCATAACACAAAGCTCTAGGTTTTATGCACTTGGGAACAGGACCTAAAAACACAAGCGCATGTGATCCTAGAAAAAAGGGACATTCCCTCAAAAGGGACATTAGTGCCACATTAAGCACACTACACAAGCATGGCACTGCTATCCAGTGAGCAGATAAGAACCAAAATCTTGTTGATGACACTCAAAACTATCCCAAACCCAATTTTTAGAACCTAAATCATCCATGATAGTCACTTTATAGAAAAGTCTATATTTATGCCTATGTATTACTATTTTTAGAAAATCAAATAAGATCAAATGCTATAACAAATCAGTCCTTAATTATTATTATTTATTTGACTAATTTAGGCATTTACGCCTTTTAACAAAACATATGAATTACTTTTGCAAAACCCTAAAAAAGTCAAATCTGTATGAATATCTATACATTGTTAGTTGTTGTTAGGAAATATCGGCTTGGTTATGGTTGTAGACATAAGAATGTGAACACTATATGGATTGTATAAATCCTTAATTTCACTTTGACCATGTAATTAGGAACTGATTACCGAGATTAGATGAAACAAGATGGACTCATTGACTTCTATGTCTTATAACCATAAGCATATATACTTAGTAAGTATTAGGAATGTTCTATTTCATGTTTTGGCTCACTATCAATACTTGATTTATGTTGTGTGGAAATAGCCACAGTATGAATTATATACACATTTTTCTCTTTATTATTGATGGCTCCACATCTTTATTTCTTGTGAAGGGTAATGCCAATATCATAAATGATAGGTTTGTGGGGATTTGAAACAATTTTTGGTTAGAGGTAAATCCTCTAATGATGCTCTTCTTCTTGCTACATTGTTCTCAGTAACACTGATGATCTTTGGTGTTTCTATGGATTATTTTATGAATATTTACTCTTGTATGACTATCTTGAACAATTAAATGTGGTATATTGTATTATTATTTGAAAATATTAAATCATGTATTATTAAAATGTATATGAAAAATAAAGAATTTATTAGTGTTTACACATTATAAGGTGTTAATTATGAGATTAGTTATGATTGGCATATCACATTAAATGTACTTTAATGGATATAATATGATTTACTATGCTTCGTATAGATGTGGACATGGTTTGCGGTTGTACCTGTAAAATAAAATGAAATGCTAATTTTAGTGATTATACTTAGTCACTTATTGTGAATGCATACTTTGACTCTTTAAATGAATGTGTATTTTTATTTTCTAGATAGATGAAATTATGAAAACATGTAATTGAATCATGTTGAGTGAAATTGAAAAGAATTAGTTGACTTTGAATCTGAGTACATGAATAAGTTGGAATGCCAATTTTTTTGATGTTACTATACTTAATTCAAGTTACTTGTATTTATTGATGTATGTTTCGAGATTAGTTAAGAAATTTTTTAAAAGGATAACTTGGGGTCGTACGAAAAACAAATTCTAAAGTGATATTCCAATATCTGACCTGAGGGGTTCTTACACATGTTTTGAAATGCACCATGTCAATTATATTTTCTGCTTTAGTAATTTCATTAAATATTTCATTACAAAAAGAAGAAATAAATGTCTATTCATGTCAACTTATAATAATCTTTTAATCTTATACTTAAGCTCCTACTATTTATATAATAAAAAAAAAATGAATTTTCCACTCTATCTCACATTCTTTTAACATTCATTTTCTCACAGCATCTTGCATTTTTTTGCAGTTCTATCGCAAGATTAAATACTATTTGAAAAACCCAATGATAAATGTTCAAATATCTAATTAAATAAACCCTTCACTTGCTATACCTATCTCTACAATTTTTTTATTCTATTCAAATGAGTTTTTTTCCTTCTTGAGTCCATGAATAATTAGAGACAATATACCATATAACTTTAACCTTTTTTTTCTTTATAATTTACCTTACTTTCAATATCAATTTTTTTATTCTATTCAAATAAGTTTCTTTCCTTCTTAAATCCATGAATAATTAGAGACAATATACCATATAACTTTAACTTCTTCTTTCTTTATAATTTACCTTACTTTCAATATCAATAGAAATTTTTTTTACCAATATTTAAATCTTAAAATAGTGCAAGCTCCTAAATGTTTTAGCTTTAACCAATTAATTTGTAAACACTATTATCCTTTTCATGAAACCAATAAAAAAATATGTTTTTCTATAAATCACCCCAACATTTGTGCCCATTTTCATGTTGTCTAAGTTAAAAATATAAGGTAGAATGGCAAAACTTATTGAGAAAACTATGGAGTTGCGTCTAACCAACCATTATCCCTTATAACACTATTAAAATTGAAAAATCAAAGCATGCCAATCCAAATCTTAGTACCTTATTCTAATCAATCTAGAAATCCTTGTAGAATCTATGCGAAACAATGTTTGTATAATCTAACTCTACTTAGAGGGAACTAACTAGAAACAATGGCAACAATCAAATTGTTTCACATGTGTTCAAGTTATTTGGTAAGAACTTATTTAATATTTATTTTTAGCATGTTAGAAAAGATGAGGACATAATCTCTACTTTAATTTTAGTATCTTTTCAAGGATTATACTATTTTAGAGTTTTAAGCATTGTTACATGTCTGGTTCTTTTTTCCACCATTGTATTTCTTCCTTGTTGAAATACCTTTTTTTAAATAGAAGAAATACATTTGAGATAGGAACATCTTTCTTTATTTGGTAGACATTTTATATGGTTATAAATCAATTTAGAAAATATTTATTATCTTCAATTTATTTGAAGTGGTGGATATTTCTTTTAATTAATAAGAGGATGAACTTATTTATGTGGATGTTAATCATGGTTCCTTTCTGTTACACTTGATTTATATGTTGTAAAATTATAAATGAGCTTGATTAAACACATGAAGAAATATTAAAGAAATTATAAGAAATAAAAAATAAATAATTATTGTGTATGTTAAATTTTCGTTTTAAAAATGTAAAATATATCATTTGGACTTTTTAAATGTGACGTTGCTTGCATTTTAAAGATTTAGTTTATAACATTTTTTATTTGTTTGAATTATGTCTACACAAATAAAATATTTATTTTTTAATGTCAATCTTCTTCTTAGTTATATAAATTTTAACAAAAAAATTATAATAAATTTTGTTATTGAAAGTAAGTATTTACTTTGTTTCACATTATTTTAATTGTAATATTAGCAAATCATACTTTGCACTATATTTTTAAAAATGAGCAATCCTTAAAAGCATTTAATTCAAAAAATTATTTAAGTTTACAAAAATGATTGATCCTTTTTATTTATTAACCTTATCTTACATAACTATAAGAAGAACTAATTATTTTATAACACATAAATTTAAAAAACTGAGATTATTCAATTTATAAAGTTAGAAAAATTATAATTAAAAAAATGACAACAATTATTTATTCATACTATTTTCTTATTTTTATTTTATTGAAAAAAAATTATATATTAATATAATATTAAAAAATTCTTTGTACAAAAAATAAATGAAATGATCATACCCGAAAATTACATCGATCTACACTTAAAAACTTAACAAAAAAGATGAGACCATAAAAAAATAACTGCAAAGAAAAAGAACATCGAAACAATCAAAACAACCACAAACAACAGAAAAAGAGTTATAAGGTCATCTGGTTATCGCCGACACCACACGGCTCCGAAGAGGTATAAGGTCATAAGGTCAGACGTATCAGGAATTGGCTCATCCTATCTGCTTGGAAACACAACTATATTTTGGAAACACAACCAGTACAATAACTAACTAAAACATCGAGCACAGGAAATATGGAACGACCCTATTTATTACTAATGCTCCTCTTTCTGTGCTGGTTATTTCCCTCGACGGCTGGTGGCAAACTCTGAAAGCTTTAAATAGTATTGGAAACGCTCACCTTATGGATTTCACTCACAACATCATCTTCTGTTTGAGCTTTCGGAGATCTTCTACACGCAACCCCCTTTCTTGTCATCTCCAACTTATGAATCTCACTCACAAAATCCTGTAAATTTGTCTCAGAAGATCCTCCATACGTAACAGCCTTTCGTGCCGTCTCCTTCAACTTTTCTGCAATTCTTTTCATTTTTTTGTCCCCCTCTTTACTCAAAACTAGTATTAAAGCATCCTTCACTCGTTCCTCGTCTGGAATTCCAGTTTTATGTTCACAGATTTGGATTCCAATGCCTGACTCCATTGCTAGTTTGGAATTGAAGTGTTGATCTGCAATCATCGGCCATGTGATTAAGGGGACTCCCATGGTTATGCTTTCAAGCATGGAATTCCATCCACAGTGGCTCATGAAGGCTCCAACAGATTCGTGGGACAGAATAACGAGTTGTGGCATCCATCCCCATATGACCAGCCCTCTGTTCTTTGTTCGCTCTTGGAAGCCCTCCGGAAGATATGCGAGAGCAGGATCAGTTGGTATGCTAGATGTCTCGGGTTCCATTTTTGGGGGCACTTTGGCAGCCCAAATGAATGGCTGCTCGCTGGCTTCTAGACAAATAGCAAGTGCCTTGCTTTGCTCTTCCGTGAGGAAGGCTTGGCTTCCAAACGAAATATACACAACTGAACCAGGCCTTGGAGAATCGAGCCATTGCATCAGCTCCTCTTCGTTGATGTCCGGTATTTTTCCTCGAGCGCTGACTTTCACTGCGCCGCCAAAACAAGTAATTGGAAGCAGGGGGCCTATGGACCACACTTTCTTCCCGATCAGATTTCTCAAGTTTTGGAGATATTCAGGTTCCAGCTGGTCAAACGTATTGACAAGAATCCCCCATCCTTGATTGAACGACTGTAACCTCGCCAAAAACACCGCCAGGAAGGGCTCGAACAAAATGGGGTCTATTTCGTGCTCATGTAATCTTACAGGAGCGGGCAGATTCAAGCTAAGCACAAGAGTGTCCCCTTGTCTGTCCAATGCGTTGTTCTTCCAGGAAAGCCATGCAGAATGAAGCAGACCCACCCCAAACGCCCCGTACGTACCGAACCACCCTGGGGATGTTGTGCTTCTGGAGTACCTCCATACTCCATCCCAAAAGCACATCATGCATCACACAAACAGGAGGTCCCGTCCCAGACCCTTGCTGGCCTTTGTTTTCAAGTTGACTCTCAAGCCAAAGGTTAAAGGGGTGTTCAAGCTTAGCTGTCAGATCAAAAATAAGACCGGATTGCTCGGAAGGAAGTTGGTCGAAGCTCTCAATTCCCTCTGGAAGGCCTTCCACGACAGGCGTAGGAAGGACGAGGAGGCGAATATCGAGCCCTGGGGAAAGAGCGTGGGCTAATTGGTGTTGCAGACGGGGCAGATTGACAGGGGTGGTGACACAAGTGACGATCAGGCCATGGGAGGCAAGCAGCTGTACAAAATCCAGGAGAGGGATGCTGTGACCGAGTGCCGGAAATGGCACTGCCACAACGTGAGGTTTCTCGATATCGTTCATCATCTTAAAATGGTTTACAGATTTGCAAACTGAACAAAACTGCAAATTTGTATGAAGGATTGGGAAAATGAGCCAGGGTAAAAAGGTTCACATGTAGGGCTCTTTTTATAGGGCTCTTTTTATAGGGCTCTTTCTGATTTTGGTTGGAAATTTTTTTATGAGATGTTATTTGATTGGTTTATCAAAGTAAATTATAATTTAATAATTAAAATAATGGTATAAAAAATGTTGTCTAATTATTTATTAAAATATAAATCTCAATAAATATTAAAAAAGATAAAAACAAAAATGATACCTAAAATAAATTTAACATTAAATCGAAGAAACATTATATATATATCTCTAATTTATATAAAATTAGACTTTCAATTCAAAAAAATACGTTTTGAGAGATACTGCATGCATAGTCAATGGTAAATCCCGTGTTTGAAAATTCAGAGGTCAACCAGCATGCACAAATGACGTTTGGGTTGTCGCACCACAAAACAATAAAAAGTTTCGGGCAGTTTCGACAGAAAATTTTCCACGGGCAGCTTTCTGCGGGCCGAAAACTCGATCATGATTTCGAAAATGGATTAATTATGAACTTTAATAGATTCTAGAATCATTGCAAAGCTCTGGCTGGCCATTAAGGTGGGAACAGACGACAACTGGCACAAAAATCGAATATATTAATGGACCGAGATAATGCAAATGTCGTAATTGAATAGGATATGAAAGGTGACAGGAATACTTTTAAAGAGCAAATAAGATTGTATATTCGAATGATAGATTTTGGTGGGTCTTCTATATCAATTAGTCTTTGATGAAAACTCTTCTTCGCCCTCAATAAGATATAATTTTGAATTTCATTGATCCTGGAATATAAATAAAATGTCTTCTTTTGTGCGACTCTTACTCAGTTTTCAATTTTCAATATTTTTTTATTGAAAGCACGCCTTCATTAATAACATTTAATATAGTACGTCATTAATTATATAAAAGGGTAAAAAAGTCATATCTTATTAAATGCATCTTTTCAATTTAAAATGTGATTTTTTTAAATTTTCAATATATAAATGATAAATGATAAATAAAAATTTCAATTCAAAAAAAAGTTAAAAGTTATCGTATTTTATATTTTAAAAATTTTAATATTATTGTTATATTTTATTAATAATTTTATTTAAATATGTAATGAGTTAGTAAATAAAATTGATGCATAGCAAATTATTTTGTGTGGTTGGATTCATTAAATAATTGAAAAGAATTATTTGTATGAAATGTAAGCTATTGATTTTTATAACATTAAGACTATGATTTATTTTTCGAGAAATTATTTTGTAACAATTTATTTTAGATTGTTCACATCCCATTTTAGGGCAATGTAGTTTTTGAAATTAAAACCTATAAACAATTATAAAAATTTAGTAAAAAATGAGAGTAAATGTGAAATAGAATCACAAATTTGATTTGGTAAACAAGACATAAATCAATTCACTCGTAGAACAATATCTACTTTTGCACATAAACACTATCAAAAAATTTACATGACTTTTATATGCTACTACATTTAACATACGTGTATAGCAAGGCATTTGCAACTACAACATTTGATAGAAAATTTTGTTTCCATTATGTTTTGACATGTTTTCAAATAATGTTAAACAATGTTTGTTTTGGCACAAATTGGGTGTATGATAGAAAGGGTGCAATGATCAAGTTAAAGACTTGTTAGTTGGTTTTAGTGAAAAAGATCCAATGTGTCACAAGAAACCCTGTCTTTTATAAGTTGCATCAACGATGCGCTATGAGAATAAGTCTCCATATAAGTGGGTAATCCACTTTGTTTATGTAATATGTTGGTGATATTATTTAAGGAATTGAATAAAATAGTGTTAACATTCGGTGGAGCACTTCTCATAATATAAACTTCCTCACAATTGCTAATCATAACTACAACTCCAAACATACATGGGTTTCTTAAAGAGAGGACTTGTTAAGTTATCCACCCAAATAAATCCCTTGCATTGGGTTCTCTAGGACATGAATTATTCATATTGTGTAGCAACCCAATTGATGTTTCCAAAGCTTGCATCTTTTGCCAAGGTGGGTGAAATTTCACCAATGTTTAATTGATTGCTACCACTACTAGTACTACTATGACACAGGATTTTCATGTTATTACTATTTATTTATATATCTATCAATTTATTTAATTTATTTAAAATTGTTGGAGGCTCAATCCACACTTTGGTAAGCCCCAAAAATGTAACATGTAGTGGTTTAGTGCTAGAGTACTCATCAGTGTTGAAAATAAGCCCTATATTTAAATCCTTGCAATTCCATCTCTTAC
Organism: Torreya grandis; assembly: GCA_037957365.1. Taxonomy (NCBI): domain Eukaryota; kingdom Viridiplantae; phylum Streptophyta; class Pinopsida; order Cupressales; family Taxaceae; genus Torreya; species Torreya grandis. The sequence goes on along the minus strand of JARHVA010000099.1, from coordinate 4,034,612 downwards.
ATCATAATAGCAGAGCTAGGCCACTAAGTGTACTCGAGCCATTTATACCCTGAGAGAATTCATTGAAGTTTGAACCCAATCCCCATAAAACCCCCAAACTATGAAGGACTAGAACTCACATGTGAATCACCGAGTGTTGCCAATTAAAATTACTATGTTCCAATCCTAACTGGTCCTCATCTTAAAAATCAAATAAATTTCAACCTTATTTTGATGATGGTGCAACAAATATGCCTAAGAGCAGTCTATATTCTACCCTCAAGATGGCTTATTATATCTAATTCAGGGTCTTCCCTTAAAATAATATTTTCCAAGATATTCTATTCAACATCTTCCCTTAAATGAAACATTTCCAAATACCCTAATATGAATCTTCCTTTAAATAAAATATTTCAGAATACCCAATTCATATTCTGCACATAAATTGTCAATCCCAATGCCATCGATTAATATTTTGCCCATAAATCTACAAACATTCTTACATACCTTAATCTAAATATTATATTAAATTAAATATTCTTAAGTACCCAAATCATGTTCTATATGTAAATGGTGAATCCCAATGCCCCTGACTAATACTCTTCCCATAAATCTAAAAATTGTTAACTCACTAATTCAAATTCAGTGTTCCTTCTATCTATAGTAAAAAAATAACTCTTACAAAGACTCATTTTTATTTATTTTTTCAATTGCCATAAGGCCATAATAGGAATATTCAATTTGATAAAAGTATATAAATAGGTAGGGGAGAGATATATTATAAGTTGTTTGAAATACACTAAAATAATTTGATTTCAAGACATCTCAACCCATTAGAAAAAAATTAGAAAATGACTAAGAGCTCATCAACTCACCAGTGCAATAAGGGCCATTGACAACATTCTTGAAATTAGACCAAAAATGTCAAATATATTAATTGGTTTTATTTTCAATTTTTATTAGATTTTTTTTTGCTATTATGGGGAGATGGTAGCATGGATTAAAGACAAAACCCTAAATTGAAAAGCAGCATATGGCTTTCTTTACTGAACTTAAAAATGGATACAAATAATTTATTTGAACATAATGGAATTGGGTTAGAGGGATATGGAAAGGTATGTAGAACTAGATACACAGTATACACAATAATAATATATGTGGGGTATTTTGATCAGTATCTGATAATGATTTGAAATAGACTAAGAGTACATGTATATGTTTAGACCAATTTATTTTGGAAAAAATCATTAACATGCCTGGAGTTTTTGAAGGTATAAAAGGCAGTGTTGGCTAGAGATGAAATGACGCTATCAAAAGGGCTAAATAGGGGTCATTGTAGGGTGTAGTTAAGTTTGAAAATGAATTTGATCTCTTCTCCGGGTCTAACATGAAATCCATGTGCAGAAATATGAGCTGATAAGAAATAAGTAATTTAGCACGACCTGTAAAATTTTAAAGCTTATAGTGTGCCAATCAAATGTACATATCCGACTTGCATTGGAGCCTCAAGAGGCTGTAATAAAACCAATAAAAAATGCAGATAGTATGGGAGTAAAATTATGTATTGCATTATCATAAAATAAGTACTTAAACCTGTCAAACACTATGAAACTATTGGTTGAACTAACATTTAACACTATTGCAAAAATTAAAAATATATAAAACTACTCTCAAGCATTAAAACATATTACTAGGGGTTCCACAACTATTACTTGAAATTTTACTTACTTAGTCTATACTCTGCCTTAGTGTGGCATACAAATCCAAACAAACCTATTTACAACAAACCTCTTAAAAAACACCAAACTATATCAAATTGAATACTTCTGAATTATGTATTTTAGAATTGTTTCTCTTTAAAATCCCTATATTCACATTAAAAATTAATTTCACGTTCTTTTGAAGATATTATGTAACAATATATAATCCTAATATACTATAATTATTATGTTAATAGAGGTCATACCACAATTAAAATGACTCTTTTATTAATATAATAATTTATTGATTGTAAATATATATGTTTATTTTTGCTTTGCCTCCCCTTTTTTAAATAAATGATATTATGTTTTTTTTTGGTTCTGCCTCCCTCTCCTACATAAATGATATTATACTTTGTTATTTGAATATAGATATATATTTTTTCTTGCTCTGTATCCCCTCTCCTGTACTGCCAAACCAACCCTGATAATATTGTACTTATAGAGTACTTCTATACTCCATTCTAAAAGAACATTATACATCACACAAACTGGAGGTCCCATCCCTTGTTGGCCTATTTTCTTAAGTTGGCACTCAAGCCAACGATTAAAGGGGTGTTGAAGCTTAGCGGTCAAATCGTAAAAAAGACTAGATTGCTTCGTGTGAACTTGGTCGAAGCTCTCGATTCCCACGGGTAGGCCTTCCACACCATGTGTAGGAAGGACAAGAAGGTGAATATCATGGGCTAATTGGTGTTGTAGATGGGGTAGATTAGAAAGGGTGGTGACATAAGTGATGGTCAGGCCATGCAAGGCAAGCAACTGTACAAAATCCAGGAGAGGGAAGCAGTGATCGAATGCCAAAACGTGAGGTTTCTCAATACCATTCATCATCTTAAAAAGGTTTTATAGAGTACATAAATCTACATAGGTGCACATATACGTGTATGTGTATCAACTAAAGACTCTTTCTAATTTCTGTTACGGAAATTCTTAATGAGATGCCACCAGATTTCAAATTTGAGAGATCCTTCTCTGTGTACGTGGTCAATAGCAGATGAGGTGTTTGAAAATTTAGAGCTTAATTAACATGTAAAATTGTTGTTTTGTTTGTCAAACCATAAAATGATAAGAAGTTTTGGGCAGTTTCGACTAATTACAAGTTGATAAATATAATTAGTGTCACATAGTTTTCAAAATGGGATGTCTATGGGATTGATAAGATCATTGTGTTGGTCAGTGGAGGAGTGTAGAGTTAAGATATCGAAAAATATAAATAAGAAAGCAACATAAAAAATTTGAGTGGATCATTGATAGCTTTGTGCATGTTGGTTACAGTCAATTAAAAATTGGTAATAATTTTTAAAAATAAATAAATTATTAATTCTAATTAAATTAAAAATTTGTAATAATTTTTAAAAATAAATTAATTATTAATTCTAATTAAATTATGAGTAAAAAAATTAAATATGTTAATGGACTATATTTGTTATAGGAAAGTTGTATATTAAAACATACCCAAGATAATATAAATGTTGTAAACATAAAATTGATAGAATAAGATGAAGAAGAGTATAACATTAACAATAATTTTAAAGTTTGATATTTCATAAAGAGACTTTTTTTCAAAGATTTAAAAAGATATGAAAGATGAAGAGAATATTTTTAATTAACATATATTTCAATGATAGGTTTGAGAGGTCTTTTATATCAATTTAGTTTTTTAAAATATTTCTTCACTATCATTAAGATACAATATAAGTTATATAAATATGTGTTGGAGTTCATTAATTTTGAAATACAAATAAAATATCTTTTTTTGTTTGATGATCAATAAGTCTCTTTAATTTAAAACATTTTTGGCTTACTGATATATAAATGACAAATGATGAATAAAATCAATAATTTGAGAAAAAGCTAGAAGTTACCATACTTTATACTCCTAGAATCTTAATATCATTATTTTATTTTATTAGCAATATTATCCAAAGGTCCAATGGGCACATAGATAGGGTGACAAAAGTAGTGAAGAAAATTGATATATAGAAAACAAACTTTTGTAGTTGTATTTATTAAATAATTAAAAATAACTAATGGTACCAAATGTCAAGTGTTGACCCTTGTAACATAAGATCATACCATTTTAGGGAGACTATTTTGTAACAATCCATTTTTTATTGTTCAAATCCCATAAACGACAATGTAGTTTTTGAAGTTGAAAACCATTAAAAAGTTGATAAATTTAATGGAAAACAAGATAAAAATGTGAAATAAAATCAAAAAATTAATAGCATGCCAAAAAAATAAATCAATTCACTTATACAAGAGTATCTATTGCACGAAAACACTAGATCTAATCATTCACATGGTTTATGTATGCTACCACATTTAACATACATGTATAGTTAAGCATTTACAACTACAAAATTCGATAAAAAGTTCCATTTCCATTATGCTTTGATGAATTATCAAACAATGTTAAATAATACTTGTTTTGGCACAAATTTTTTGTATGCTCAAAAGGGTGCAATGCTCAAATTAACACTTGTTATTTGGATTAGTGAAATGGAGCCAATGTGTCATGAGTAAAACTATATTGTTTATAAATTGCATCTATGATATTTCATGAGAAGTCATCTTTATATAGGTGGTTAATCCACTTTGTTTATGTAGCATGTTAGAAATATTATTTAGAAAATTGAAAAAAATAATGTTAACATTCAGTAGAGCATTTCTTATGGTATAAACTCCCTCACACTTGTCAATCGTAATTTCAAAGCTTATAAAAAACATGGATTTTTTCTTCTCGTATAATTATAAAATATTTAAAATTGGTTTCGTTGTAAAACATGTTTAAGTTAAAAATAATTAATACCAATTATAAACTTAAAAAATGATTTTGGAAGTTTTATTAATAAATTAAAGGAAAATATAATTACATAATTCTAGTCAAAGTACAATAAAAGATAAAAACTCAGACCAAAAAATCATTATTATTAATATAGAAAAAGAGATTTTTATTGATATTTAAATTAAAAATAAAAATCCACTTAATTAAATATTATGTTTAAAACATGCAACTATTATTTTGAGAAAAATAAACAAACAAATCTGTAAATTAATATATAAAAAAAGAAATATAATATAAAAATTTTAAAAAATAATAATAATAATAATAAACATTCACAATAAATATTATTATTAATAAATTTGATTGTTTTAAAATATAAATTGTAAAGAAATTCAATCTACAATAAATAATACATCAAATATCAACTTTATTTTTTTCAATTTTCTAATTAGGACACTTGACTGGATTACCCGCTCATCTACTTATGCCCTATTAAAAAAAATACACACTAATATAAAAGAAACCATAGAGAAATGTGTCACCTCATTTCTATAAATAAAATAATATATTTGTTATTTTTACACCATACATAATGTAAAACCATAATTATTGGCACTAAATTACTGAATTAATAAAACAATTGATTATTCTTCCTCTAAATTGCTTACAAATAAAGTTCTCATGATTTCAATGCATTGGATGGACATGTTTGCACTTTCTTCCAAATTTGGTTAACTTTGCATGTGATTTTATTACTGTCGCTCTTCACTGACAAGGCAAGTGTGGATCGTTATAGGAGATGTTTTATATAATTGAGGCTAAGGTCTAATCGAACTAATTAATTTGCATTTAACCCTTCCCAAACTTTGATACCCACTAAAAACATTAAACAAAGATATACCCATATAAAGCTCAAAGAGCACGCATCAAAATTTTGTAGCGACGATCTGAACATTATTTATTTTAATTTGAATTATAATTATAATGTGCAACAAAGAAAGCTTAATTATTAGTATTTGTTACAGCGTTAGGTATTATTGTTTCAATTTGTGATAATTATTTTGATCAAATAATTGTTGATTGTCAATAAAATTATGTTGTTCGTTAAAAGTTTAAATTATTTTTTTATGTTTATCAAAAGATATTAATATTTTATTATTTTTATCAGTTGTTAAATATGAAATAGTTTTTTTGATGTAAAATTAATGAAAGGATTCCATTTTTGTTATTATTTCAGTGAGTCATTTACTAATAGCATGAATATTTCCAATATTTACCATAACCGAGTGAACGATGTGGTTTTAAGGTGAGACAATAAATCATTTATTGATTGTTGGGTCTTCAACACGGGACAACCCCATAAGTGTGTTTACATTTTTAAGTCAAATATATTAAATATATGAGCATGACATACATACAAAAGCACAGTTTCCCTAAATGTCTCCTGAAATGTGCATGCATATATTCTTTTCAAAGCTAAATTGACTAGATTTAAATTGATTTTGGTGGGCAGTGCTCGCAATTCCTTGTCCTATAAAACACAGGGACTATAACTACTCTATATCACTTGTTTTTATTGTTTTCACATAATATATTAAACTATACTAGCATGTTTCTATACACCTTATACATTTAATCAACCTTATCTCGACGATATTGTTGCTTGCCATTTCATAAGTTTGATGGTAAGGGTTTTTATTGGCCTATATAAATTAAATTAGCTTTAGGTCTTTTAAATTTTTGCTCATTTAAATTTATAATGGAGCAAACTTTAAATAAATATATGTCAAACAATAATTATTAATAGGAGTTATGTAAATCGTAACAACCCTATTGGATTTGACGTAGAAAAACATGATAAAATTTTATTTTAATCTAATCAATGTATTATTTCATTAGAATTCACTAAGAGAATATAATTAATGATTCAAATATAGCATTATTAAATATGTTAACTATAAACAAGCATGTGACTTCTAACAATCACTGATTACCACCATCAGATGCAACACAACATAACTGAATATAAAAAGTAGTTACATATTTCTAGCCATAGCTGGTATAAACCTACAACTACCACTGTCAATGTATAATAAGCAATAATTACATCTCATTAGAATAATGTTTCAATAATAATAAATACAATAAAATGTATTACATACAAGGCTCCACGAAGCATGAGTTCTTGAACTCTAGTATCTATGACAATCTCAAGTGTCGTTTCCAAATAAATACTATTGTGAGGAGAGAGAGCATCATCGAAATAATTTTTCACATCAACCATGGACCATCGATCCCCCGCATATTTTTTTATAAGGGAATGTCCCTCCTTTCACGGATGAGTAGATAGTGAGAGTGTGAGAATCCAAAGAGAAATTAGTACCCGTGTATTGTATGATTTTTTTTAAAAAATATGTGATGTATCTTCAAGAAACTTATTTGAACAAGATATCACACAAGCATGTAAATTTTACACATGAAATGACAATATCTCACTAATATTAATTTGGTCAAAAATTTTAATAATTAATGATCACGACGATCAGTCAATTTCATACACGCCACTTGATCAGATTACCTTTGTTTGGCATTGTGATACTAGTAAGCTAGTGAAGTCTGTCTTACTACTTACTCAGTACCAACAATGTGAGATTTGGTTAACATATATATCACTAACATATTCATATAGATTACTTCCTAATAGCATTCACAAAACATGTTAAGCATAGGAATAATCAAATACATGCATTCAGTATGTCAAACGTATGAATGAATATCTATGATATTATTTATCACATAAATAATAAATAAACAAATGCAGATTATACCAACTGAGTATAATATATATAAGGTTGCATATTCTATTTTTTATAAATCGACACAATACAATACTTTCTACTAGTTGTCATCAAACATGCTAAACATAACAATAACCAACACGCATATATTTAGTCCATCAAATGTATGAATGAATCTGGACATAAAAATTACAATTCGTACCACTCGTGTATAACATACATTTAGACTGTAGTTTTTAAATAAAATACAAATTATGACATCCCATAATAACATAGTTCATTATACATGAGCACACTACTCAATCACAAACAACCAATGTTATAATTTTAAGAATCAAATGTCCCATAATCCTAAATAATATGCAAGCAACTAAAATTTATACCAATCGGGTATATATTATATTTAAATTGCATAATCTAATTTCTATATGTAGATTCAAATACAATATATTCCATGATAAGTACTGCACACAGTACTCAATTTCAACAGTCATTCATAATTCTCGCAAACACATAATCGCTCGTTTTATAATTGTTACATTTTTAGAAGGTTGTATGCTTATAAAATTAGTGTCTTACTCTTCCATAACTATAACTTAGTTTTTAACAATCCATATAACTAGAGATATAGGCACACAACTCATTACACCAATATATACAATATTCTCGATAGAATACCTAAGTCTTCAGATAGATATATTCCCTAAATAAGGGTGAGTGTACAGTATGTGGACTATTATAACTATAGCCACAATAAACATATATACATAATATCACTATATAAATAAAAAATCTAGACAAAGCTTTTACATATACTCCAGATAAAGCTTTATTAGTATAAATCAGTGATCTAAAGGAGGGCATCATGGAACTTATTAACTATATGCTACCACATGTAGTTATTTAAAGACACCTCTTAAAGAAATCCCAAATATTTTATGGATAAGATATGAATTCTACATATATATTAGTAGTTGTAATTCTCATATTATGTAGCATCCACATATTAATTCCCTTGTATCAATATATATTATGACATGTTATACAAGATTTAAAATCCCAATACATAAAAACCAATAACTTTCCCAAAGTTTCCAAATCGACATACACTTGTCCACATCAATATTCATTCTATGATTTGCTTAAGAGATAAACGCCATGTATACAGTATAAATAAGAAATACTTATGTAATTATAAGTATGCAGATTTTAATTAGCAATATTTTTGTATTATTGCTCACATAAGAGATATATATTAGCACGTAAGAGAGATATATTAGTTATATCCATATACTATCTTAATTAGCAATATGCTTATATTAGCAGATCTTAAGAGTTATATCGATTAGCAATAAAATAAAGATATGTTATCGCTCACATAAGTTCTATAGAGAACAAAAGTGCCATACGCGTTGATACGTAAATGTTTTATCAACTTAATTGTTATAACCTTTCATTGCATATATAAATATAGTGATTTAATAACTCATTGTGGTTTACGCTATATATCCGTTCACTTAATAACTAAATCACTGTTTATACCCAACAGATAATCTAGGAATTGCCATGCATTTTACAGATCCCTATGGGGAAGAATGTATTTATATTTTATACATAAGTTTGATAATTCTATTGTTATATTTGACATAATAGTTCGTTGATCATATAATTTTTTAAATACAAGTAGTTGTATTTTACTGCATGTAGTTTTCTACATATAAGTCGCTGCAATTGCATTACCTTGTTCTTCTATATATGGTTATTTATACATCCAGATCATCGTACCATATAATCTGATGTCCTTAACCATGTAAATAGACCGCTGTAGATCGATACTAAATAACCTGCTACCAGCAACCATGTATATATAGATCTTTATATAACCAATTAGTTACACCATCAGAATGCAATTACACCAAATAGAATGCAGCCATATAATACTATAGTCATTATACCTTAATGTAGTGCACCATCTGCTTATATTGTTATGCATCTAGCCAGAGGTGGGGGATTTCAATAAATTAAGAGGCTTTGTGTAAAGCTAGAGGATGAGTATATAGCTAACACTACAGCGTATTATACATCTAACATTGTATTAGGTGTTATACAGTGTAGTATAGCCTAATATATATAAATAATATATGAATACAGTGTAATATATAACCGTATTCTGTATCTCAAGATTAGTCAATCATAATCTGACATATTTTATGCTATAGATATTTCATGTCATAAATATCATACTAAATAACTAAATAACTAAATAGCAGGTTATTTAGATATTTCATGTCATAAATATCTGTATATAACCAATTAGTTGCACCATCAGAATGCAATTACACCAAACAGAATGCAGCCATATAATATTATAGTCATTATACCTTAATGTAGTGCACCATCTGCTTATATTGTTATACATCTAGCCAGAGGTGGGCGATTTCAATAAATTAAGAGGCTTTGTGCAAAGCTAGAGGATGAGTGTATAGCTAACACTACAGCGTATTATACATCTAACACTATTCGCCGTTATACAGTGTAGTATAACGTAATATATATAAATAATATATGAATACAGTGTAATATATAGCCGTATTCCGTATCTCAAGATTAGTCAATCATAATCTAACATATTTTATGCTATAGATTTTTCATGTCATAAATATCAAATTGAAATCGACATGTCTATGTGAATCGCTATAGGTATGTGGCGATCTATTTTATAAGTATGATTCGCATACATATTTTGGAGCCACTACTATTTATAAGTTTGCTATGGGGTATATACATCCCTATATACTATAGAGTCGTATATATGAATCGCACCACATATTAATCCTTGTTTACATACTATACAATTCGCTATTGTCTAACATGTAGTGGATATATAAAATTTGATACAATCTGATATCTTTGTTGTATGCTATATATTAAATAACGTTAATACTAAATTTAGCTTTGATACAAGTTCGATATGTAACACAAAATATTTAGGGTAATAATTACCTAACTTACATAGATCGTTGTGTTTAATAATTCAATGTATTTAGACTAGTCATATAGTCATTTATGTCTATTATAATATAGAATATCTGTATAAAATACCAGATCATCAAACATAATCAGTATACCATACTTTCTAACCAGTTTAATATATAAATAATTATTACACAAATCGTCCCATATACAAATATGTGTGTGTTAAATCCATTAAATAACATTCTTAATACTAGTTATAATTTTATATAAATTATCATGTCTTTAATTCATCACAATAAATTTAGACAAAAAAATTCACACAAATTTAATATCTCTTACCTGATTATGATGTCAATTAAAATAACACAAATAAAAAAGAACTCTTTACCGAACTCCTCTTTCTCTTATCTTCTTCTCCTCCATTGTGCCTCCCTTTCCTCTTCTTACCTCTCCTCCCCAGTGTGCTCCTCTCTTCTTTTCTTTTATTTTTTGCTTACTACTTTTTTTTGAATGATTTTTATCTTTTTTTTATTTTTATTTTCTTCCCATATGATAGTTGAGCTTTCTTTAAAGATTGATCTTCTTTTTTCTCATTTTAAGATCTCTCTCACTTTTTGTTTTAATCTCTTTTTTTTTAAATTTACTCTTTATTTCCTATTTTTATTTATTTATTTATTTATTTATTTATTTATTTTATTTTTTAAGTAGAATAAAATATCGTTGTTTTATTTATTAATATCTTAGTTAAGCTAGCATTATCAAGATTCTACTGGTATTTAGGGTAATACATATAAAATTTATTATTTTGATATGTAATGGTAAATTGTATGTTAATTAAATTAATCTCAACATAACCGAACTGTAACATTATGCATTTAACATTACACATAATGTTTACGATGCAATCAATTATATATCAGTATTAAATTAAAATAATTCACAATTAATCATGTGTAAATAACTATTTAAATATAAATAGCACTAAAATGCACTACGCTAACCATTTCATTATGGATATAATATGTACTAACTAATATGGTGTGTGCATGGTTCAAGTCGATTTCTCTATCGTCTCTGAATATCTATATTTATATCACCCTCTCTGATGATGTTCTCTCTCCATTAGGCTCTAAGATAAAAATCTCTCCTGCATCCAACTAACGATAAGTAGATAGTCCATAACATCATGACATATATGCATCATAAAATACAATTAAAACAATAACTCATCATGATCATAATGTAAAAATATACGCTATAGCTAACTCATAACAATGAAATCATGTAATTTAAGTAATATTCAACTATCCTATAATAATATATAACTCATAACTTATCTAAAAATAATCAAATTAAACTACTAACTACAAATATTTATGGATAATTAAATTTTCTTAACAAGAAATCAAGTTGTAACATAAATAAATATGTAAAAAACATATTAACTAATAATATACAATTCATTAATACATTCTACCAAACAATCCATGTGCTTTCTTAATGTTTTCACATTTTACATGCATGTCTATTAAGGCAGTGACAACTATATTAGACATAAATCCATTTTTACATTATTTTGCATGTAATGAGAAGACCCTAGAAAAGTTTATTTTGTTTGGATTTAGTTTATTAATTGCAATTGCTTCCAAATTTCTAAGGTTTTATTTACAAACTTATTTTATGTATATTCAACTTAATTATAGATCATGCAATCATTTTTTTTAGTCATTCTATCAAATAAATTATGTTTTTTTTTATACTTTCATTTTAGTTTTATTAAGAACTTCATTTTATTGAGACATTTTTTCAAACAAGGGTGACTTTTCAATGCTTCTTCATTGTGCAACTATTATTAGGTAGTCACAATTACATAATATGGTAAGAAACTATTATTTATGATTTTTTTACTATGTTCTAAACTTCACATGTTGGAGGACTCCCCTAAACATTGCCTAATTTTGGATTTATGTCTATCAATTGCATATTATTAAAAACTCTAAGTCTTTATCAACAAGAATATTTTGTGCATATCCTACAATCATTGCATTTCATGAGGCCATATCTTGTTTGAACCCATTTTAGAGAAATTTATTTATGCTTCAGAGATAGAACTTTACAATAAACTATTTATTATTTAGATTTGCAAAATAGAAACACTAGTGCAACAATTAACTTCACTTATTAAGACATACAATAACCAAATTTTAACTCTCTGAAATTCTCAATAAGTTGTTTCAACAAAAACTTAAAAGACACTAAACAATAAAAACAACCATGACTTCTCTTGCTCAAATGTAAATCTTCCACTTTCCTAGAAACCACACTTCCTACACCATCACTACGTATAAAATCATCCACACAAAAATGGGCATAATGACAAACCATACAAAACCGTAGTTTACAAAATTTCTTCCCTGTGTTGAGTGTTTCACACCTTTAATCAATGGAAATGTAATAATGTAATATAATCCTACTTAATATTTACCTTAAAATGCAATCAATTTCATAGAAATAAACTACTATGCACACTCCAATTATCATATTTTCTCTTCTGATTTCCCTCCATTTAAGCTCTTTGTCTAGAATATCTCTAATTTTTTATAAAAATTAAAATGTCAGTGTATGGCTCTAGGAGCTTTGGGTAGTCTCTTGTAGTTAGAGTGCACTCATCTTCTTTGTCCTATTTTTTATGCCTTGTGACCATTTATCAATTTGCACACTAATAAGATCCTCAATATTAATTCAATTTGTCTATAAATACGTAAGCATTATGATTCATTTGGGCATACAATATCTATCTATCATTCACAAGAATATATTGAACATGTGCAAGCATTCTAAAGAAAATCAATATGCATTTAATCACACATGTATATGTCTAAAAACACCCCACAATAATAGTTTGTATGCTATTGAATCTTCTATAATAATTGAGTTTTATTTTTGTGATATTGTTATTATCTAGGGGATTGATAAATATCAATATATTTTAACTTTTTTATAGTTTAATTCAATTTTTAAAACATATGTTGTTTTCCTTAAATTTTTAGATATTATTGTCCAATTAGATTAAGAAAATAAATTCTATTTTACACATGATCAAAGTGGAAGATCAGGTTGACTATAGTCATCAAATTGTTTCAAACATGTCTATACTTTTGTCCAAAATTGAAGTGTATAATTTGTACTATTCAAAACATAAGTATATAATCCAAACAAGCTTATCTTTTTGTTATCAGCTTTCTCACCTATATGTCACTTTTAAGTGCACATTTACACTATCACCTTCTTACAATTACTATCAAATCACAAAATAAATTCAATAATCCTAAATCTATGTGTTTATTTTATTTATAAATTAAAATTAAATTATTTAAATTCAATTACTATTTTAAAAATATATATTATTTTAATTAAACTTAATTATCATTTCGTACATAATATTATTTAAACTAATTAAATATAATTAAATACTTATATTATATTTAATTATAAACCTATTTAACTATATTACAAGTCAAAATATAATTCACATCAATTACAAATTTAAATTATTTTTATTAAAAATTATCAAATACCAAATCTCAACTACCCTTCAATAACTCAATCAATTGAAAGTTTTATTATTAACAACAAAATTATTAATTTGTGACCTCATATTCAAATATCCAAAACAAAACCTCTTTTTATAGGAAGGACGAACTCCCTCTCTACATGAAAAGCCACCAAGGGATCCCAATAATTCCATAACCCAACCCCAAACCCACACATTAAAAAAAATAAAAATAAATAAATAAATAATAATAATCATGTCGAATGTATACTTTACCCATATCCCCTTTTTTAACACCCACACTAACCTACTCGTCCTTTTGAACATTTCTTCTTTTTTAAGTGAGTCTATAAAAACTTGCTTGTGTCTAAAGTAAAATTTCCTTTTCATGGACAATGGTAACCAAATCCCATGGTATGTCGGTCCCATCTATATTTGAACATAGGGGCGAAGATTTTATAAATACTTAATGTATATATTCAAACCGTATTTAGGGTGGAAGATATGACAAATTCAATACCAATATTTGTGAAACCGGTCAATGTAATACAATAAAGGAAAGCATCTAAATACTTAAATGTTAATACAATATATTTTTATTTAATTTTTTTTTTTTTTAAAACATAGTAAAGATGTGTCTTTGCATTGTATTTATGATTGTCGAATATTCATTTAGATAAAACTTGTTTATTTAAAGTTTTATGGCAGTATAAGAATGACGCATGATTTAAATAAGCTTTATTTTTTTGATATAGAGAAGATCAAATGTGTGACCAGAGATAGTAGTGGCAAGGTAGCAGACATTAATAAAGAGTGTTTTTAGTGGTTAGATTGTGGGAGCCCCAATTCGGTTGTTTTTTGTGTTTTGGAAGACAAGGGTCTCTCAACAAAAAACAAATGGTGATGTTGGTGAGGGGGCTAGAGGCAAGCCAACATGCATTCATATGGGCTATCAAACAGGGCCAAACTACTACTATAATGGGGTTGATAGAAGGATTCAAAGAATGGACAAAGGATAGGGACCTGGTCATTGGGGGTGGGAATCACAGCACCTCATTCTCTACCATCCTTTGGTATCATGTTGGATTGTGTTAGGGTGCCTACTAATTGAGAAAATTATCATTTGCATTCAATAATACATATGCAAAAAATTCAAATTGACAACCTATATTAACAAGATGGACAAAACACTTCATTTAATCTGAGAACCACCTACATTAAAAGGGCAAGAAAATCTATTTTAAACGTAAAAATCATTTAAAGGGCCAGCCTTCTTCACAATGTGCATGCATTATTCTATTGTAACTATGTATATTATCTTTAATTTGTAGACACTCCTTTTCAGCCACTTTCATGTCTAAACAAACTTCAGACCGTTTTCTCGAAAATGATACAAATTAAGCCTAGAAATCACCCAAATATCCCAAAATCATCTGCACATTAGACATAAGTGTCAAGAATTGTGTCAAGGCTTCTACATTTTGGGTATTATCTTGTACGCAATTATAACCTCTCGTAGATTCATCCCCAAGTAGGGTGCGACCTAGAAAATGAACATTTTCAACTAATTAAGCAGGGAACTTAACCCAATTCTTGAAATGACCAAAAGACTAAGCAAATTAATTAACCAAGTAAATCAAATTAAATGTTTAAGTAAAAAATCCATGTTGAATTAGTAAATATCTAATTTCTAAAAATCAAAATTCAACAAATATCAAGGAATATGAGGTCATAATGGTGTCATAATCCTCAAAGTCAAGAATTGCAAAATATCAGCGTAAATGTCATAAAAATTAGAAATGTTGAAATATGTCAGAAAAATCCTAAACAAGCCTTAGATATTAGGCCAGTCAGCTTGTATCCATGCTACTTAAGACGTGCATCTCCTAGTTAGTAAGTATAACTGCATATTTCATGTGGGTCACATCATGAACATTTCCATTTGTCTGTTCCTTTTTATGATGGTGTTCCCTCCCATTTTTAGGAAAGCTACATCGGCCAGAGGTCTACATGAACTATGTAGGTAGTGCTTAGATGCAAGGGGCATCCCAGGTCAGCTCAACTAGTCTCATCAATTGATCTCATTTACCAGTCTCAGTGACCATTTCTTGTTTTAGGTTTGTCTCAAAAATGCTCTTGTCATTTTTTGAGTCATATTGTCTAATAATCTCACCATTTTGTAAGCTCATTCTTGTTCTAAACCTTAGACGTAGTGAACACTATGAATCATCAACCTCTTTCATTTTTAAACACTTACATTTTGTTTTTCAATGTGTTTTTAGCATAAAACATGCTCTCATAGTTTCACAAGTTCATGTGCCTAATTTTCTCACAATTATGCGTGTCAACCCCTTCTGTTTCATGCTCTCGCCATTTTGCAAGCCTATTCATATTTTCCTCTGCAATCAATCCCTTTTACTTGTCTTCAATTTTCTTTTCTTCTCAATTCCTAAGAGAAGTACATTTATCCTAAACTTCATGTTGGAACTCATACCCATGGGACTATGTAGGTAGTGTCCATTCACCTAGCGCATATGGAGTTAACTCAACCACCTCTTCCTTATTATTTTATTCCCCCTTCTCATGCCATCATACCTATGTCATTATTCCCTATAGCCTAGGGGCAACCTTTTGTCAAGCATAACATTTCTATTACATATGCACAAACAGTGTCAGTAAGTAGTTCATTGCTTTTATGTATTTTATTTATTTATTGCATTTGCCTTAACATGGTTTATTTGTTTCATCATGTCTTAGTTTAGTTTATTTATTACATATGTCGTAGGTTAATCTTTATCGCCATTTAGTTGGGTAATTTATGTTTGTTCATTTTGAGTGTCTAAGGATAATTAGTTTACACTTGAGTCTTGATTCCTATTTGGGCTTGAATTGTTTACTTTTTAAATTTTGATTGTGTTATTTGTCTCCCTCCCCCTCAGTTTTTGTAGGTTTATTACAATATTTTTACACTTAAATATTGATTTTTTATATCAAATACTTGAGTTGTGAGTACTTTTAATCACTTTTATACTTAGTTTATTGCATTATATATACACTTAGGCTTTGATTAATTATATATTATGCCTAGGTTAATAATATTTGCTTTTAAGTTAAGTTTTTTCATGCATATGACACACATTGTTATTATGGTTTGTTTATAATAAAAATCAGGCCAAATGATCTATCAAGTAATGGTGTCAGTGGTATTTTTTCTTGTTCACAATAGACCTACCCAAACACATAGTAACCCACTCACTAATGAATACTAATCACTGTTAGTTAGGATGTGCATCTCCATCCTAGTAGGTAGCCTAGATTCATACCATTTCCCTATGCCAGCTCATCGTTAACCCATATTACGAGTTCATTACATGAGCTCACTTTGTTAATTTACCATATTGAGGTAAATCATTTAGACTAATCAATGATCAACTATGCCCTACTAGGAAAACATTGATTGTATCATGCTCACATCTGCCTTAATGAGGCATAATCATTGTACTAATGATTAAGGCCATTTTACTAGGGAAAATCATTATTTATACCTTTATTACCAATCGACCATGTCATTTTATCTTTCCAAGGGCTAGTTCAATGATACTATTTGTTATTCATCCCATCAAGGGGGCATCCGAGCCTCATCAATCACTTCTAAGACATTAACCTATGATTGTTGGCTCATAAAACCTATGGTTGTCAACAAGTCACTTTTTAAACATTAAAATTTTCAACATAACAATTTTTTCATTATTTAAGAAGATATTATTGTGCCTGTGTCTTGTAATGCCTACTATAATAAGGGTAAAATGTAGACACTCTTTTTCGGCCACTTCTATGTCCAAATGGTTAATGAAATTACTTAGATGTACGCACAAAATGATTTTATATTGCATAAAATAAGCAAATATGAGATATCACACAGTAATAATTGATAGTAGAGCATAATATTGGATAATATAGCAAAGCCACTTCGAGGGGCCAACCTCCACAATAATACACTAAGAGCAGAATACTTAACATGATACTCAAAGACTAACTACTACCTCCTATATATAGTCTACTTAGCCATGGTTATTCCATAGGCTGACCTAACTATAAACATAGAGAAATATAACATGAATATAAAAGAGTTATGTAAGCCACAAGTTGGCCACACATATCCCAAGACATGATAAAGGTTAAGGGCATAGCATGCCCCTTCATTTTAAAACAATGTTGTCCTCAACATTGAGTCAACTCTAGATATTACTGCACAAAGGATTCATCCTCCCAAATGGCATCTTCATAGGTCATATTCGTCCATTTAATTAGGCACTCCTTAATCACTCTAGACCGTTGTTTCTTAATGCACATTTGAAAGATTGCCTCAAGATCAAGAATAACTCTTCCTTCCTCATCTAATTCTAGTAACTCAGTTTGAGTAGCAACTTTGTGTCCAATAAATTTTTTTAGGCATGATACATGAAATAATAGATGTATGTGAGTGGAGGAAGGAAACTCTAACCTGTAGGCCACACTACCAATTTTTTGTAAGATCTGATAAGGCCCATAATACTTAGGGACAAACATTTTCTTATGTGGATGTAAGTGAACAAAGACCCAATTACTAATGTCAAAATGCCTCTTACTCATGTGTTGATCTACCTATTGCTTCATGCAATTCTGGGCCATAGCTAAATTTTCATGCAAACTGGCAAGGACCTCCTATTGATGGTGAATATGTTCTTCAACTGCATGAACCTTAGGATGTACTTTCAAGGTTGAAGTGATGGATGGAGGGTGGTATCCATATAGTGTCAAAAAAGAATACATTTTGGAAGAACTATGAATAGAAGTATTATACCACCATTCAACAAGTGGCAACCAATGAACCCATTTATCTTGTTTATCAAAAATTAAAAAATGGAGATATCCTTCTAGACATTTGTTGACTACCTTAGTTTGTCCATCTGAGTGAGGATGATAGGATGAAATATGAGCCAACTGGGTACCCATACATGCAAATAACTCAGTCCAAAAATTGCGACTGAAGATGGGATCTCTATCACTAACAATGATCTTAGGGGTACCATGTAATTTTTATTGAGATGATCTACCACAACCATGATAACATTTTGACCATCAGATCTCGATAAACTTGTAATGAAATCCATAGACACCTCTTCCTAACATTAGCTAGGGATGGATAAAGGCTACAAAAGACCTAGGGTTTTGATGCTTTTTCCTTTATTTTGTTGATAGATCATACATTCAACCACATATTTTTAAACATCCCCCTTGAGTCCTTCCTAAAAAATTCCTACTTGATTCTATGATAGGTTTTCAAAAATCCGTAATGACCCCAATTGGAGTTGCATGAAGTTCCTGAAGGATTTTTTGTTTAAGAAGAGAATTATTACATAGGTATAATCTATCTTTATACCATAATGCATCACCTTTCCATGTGAATTTTTTAAATCCACCTAAACCTTGTTGAAGATTCTAAACTAAATCATGGGTAGCACTATCACTGTCCCATTCTGATCATGCTTCTTCTAGCTAATATGCTTGCAAAATGGTCATAGCATATAGCAATGCCTCAATTGATTCATCCTTCCTAGATAGTGCATCTACCACTACATTATCCTTGCCTTATAAACTATTTCAAAATCATAGCCTAACATCTTATTTACCCATTTTTATTGTTCTTCAGATGATAACCATTGTTCCAAAAAATATTTGAGACTATCATGATCAATCTTTACCTGAAAGTGATGACCCATCAAATAAGGCCTCCATTGTTTAACTGCATGTTAAATGTCTATCATTTCCTTGTCATAAATGGGCTTGTGTTGATTTTTACCCTTCAGTTGATGACTTTCAAATGTAATTGGTGTACCTTCTTACATGATGACAACACCCATACCATACCCAAATGCATCACATTCAACCACAAAAGTCTTGGAAAAATCAGGAGTAGCCAACACTAGAGTGGTGCACATAACAAATCTCAATTGTTCAAACTCCCTAGTAGTTGTATCAGTCCACTGAAAGGAGTCTTTCTTCAACAAAGATATGAGTGGGGATGCAATGCTACCATAATTTTTGACAAACCTATGATAATAATTAGTTAGCCCTAGAAATCCCCTTAGTTGCTTGAGTGTCTTAGGAATCAGCTAGTCCACCATTGCTTGGATTTTTATAGGATTCACTTTTACTCCTATATGTGAAACCAAATGACCCAAATACTCAACCTCACAAGCTCTAAAAGTACATTTGGAAGGTTTGACATATAACTGATGTTGTTCCAAAATTGAGAGTACGTGTTTCACATGGTCTTCCCAATTTTTACTATAAATGAAGATATCATCAAAAATTAATAGAATAAATTTCCTCAAAAATGGATTAAAAATAGTATTCATCAAACTCTAAAAGGTGGATAGTGCATTTGTTAGCCCAAAAGGCATAACCAAAAACTCATAATGGCCCTCATGAGTCTTGAAAGTAGTTTTGTGTATGTCTTCATCATAGATTCAGATTTGATGATATCTAGATCATACATCTAACTTGATAAAATAAAGAGCACCCTTTAATTCATCTAGAAAATCATCAATGATAGGAATAGAAAACTTATCTTTGATAGTGTACTTGTTGAGTTCCTTATAGTCAGGGCACATCCTCCAAGTGTCATATTTCTTTCGCACCATAACAACTAGTGAAGAATATTCGCTTTGTCTATGGTGAATGATCCTGCATCCAACATCTCCTTTACCATCTTTTCAATTTTACTTTTATGGGCATAGGGATACTTGTATGCCCTGATGTTGGGTGGTGTACTACTAGAAATAAGTTTGATAGCATGATCATGCATGTGACTAGGTGGAATTCCTTTTGGCATGTCACCAAAAATAAATGAATGGGCATCAATCACTTGTTGGAGATTAGTTGGTGTAGATGGTTGAGTTGGCTGAACTTCCATGGAAATAAGTGAGCTACAAATCCTTAGCACCCTTTCAGAAAATCTTTGTCATTTGATGGGAGTTAACAAGTTGTGGAGATTTATCCTTTAATACCCTTAACATAAATGTCTTTCCCTCAAAATAAAAATATATGAATAATTCCTATAAATTCATCTCAATAGTGCCCAAAGTGGTGAGCCATTGTACTCTTAGAACAATGTCAGCTCCCCCCATGGGAATAGCAAACATAGGAGAATCTAACAAGTAGTCTCCCATGGCCAACTTAATACTATGGCATTTTCATAAGTAGCTAACAATACCACCATCTACAATCATGAACTAAAATTCTAGAGTAGGATAAATGAAATAGTTCAAGTGAACAGCCAGCTTATTACTGATGAAATTGTGTGTGCTCCCAAAATCAATCAAAATAGTGACATTATGTTTATTTAAGTAACCCATCACATTAAGATTTTGGGGAGTACTAATACCTGAAAGGGCATGATAGGAAATAGTAGGTTGAGAGTCTTCAAAGTCCTCCTCATGGCCTTCTTCATCCTTTCCAAGTGCCTCCTCATCATCATCCTCATTGGCACCTTCAATATAAAACATCTTCTTTTCAGCATAATGATGGTCTTTGCTCCATTTGATGTCACAACCATAACACAACCCTTTGGCTCTCTTCTCCTCAATTTGTCAAGGTGTCAGTCTAGTGGATTGAGGATATGATGGTGTTGAAAAGGTGTGATCATGACCATTAGTGAAGGTTTTCTATTTGACCATCTCTTTTTCCTCTGTCATGTGTGCTCATGGGATAGCTTATGATACAAATGTTGGGTGAAACATTCAAACCTCAAATTGTATGCTATCTTTGAGGCCACCCAAAAATAGATCAATCAAATTTTCTTCAGTGATGTCTTCCACTCGTAAAGATAGATTCTAAAACTAATGAATATAATCCATCACAATTATCATTTGCCACAGTTTGGCTAACTAGTTGAAATAGTTCTCAGAGACATTATTTTGATAATGAGCCAACAAATCATTAGTGAAAATAGACCATGTAACATGAACACCTTTTTCTTTTAAGCACACAACTAATGAAACCAAATGAACTACTCAGGTTTTAGATACAGAGATGTCACTATCACCTTCTGAGAACTAGGAGTTTGATGTAGATCAAATAAATTCTTGATTTAGGTAATCCAAGTGAGAGGATCTTTACCATCAAACCTACGCATGTCCACTTTGGGAAACATCAGCTTCACACCAGAATTGGAGTTGTTAGTGTTGAGAGGAGGAGGATCTAAATGATGA